>LQNK01001133.1:45144-57760 GCA_001586405.1 Phoebis sennae | reverse complement strand
ATGGTGAAAGAATTTTAAAAATCCAGTCCAGTAGATTCATTACAAGCAAACAAACAAATTTTTCCTCATTATAATATTAGTATAGACTAGAAAAACATATATTAATCTATCGCGCAGTTGTTTAGTCTCTATAAATAGCTTGGAATGAAGGATTATTTTTTATTAATTCAAGTTTCAAACAATCTCTGTACAAATTTATTATAATGAATTTTGTACAGAGATTGTTTGAAACTTGAGAAAAGAAATAGAAAGAAAGAAAAAATATTTATTTCGAAGAACGCAAAATAAGATAATAATAGGATATTTTAGGGCAACAATCGTATACGAACGGGAGACGGATAAAACCGCATGCCACAACCAGTTTGTTTCTAAAAGATTTTGTCAATACAGTTAAATTCAGAGTCGAAATAGCATTCGGTGTAGAATTCTATCTCGGTTTGGACAGTAAACAAGAACTGAATAAATCAGTAAACTGTATGTGGTCGATTTTATTTACTTTTTAAAGTTTCGAAGCAAATTCCACTTTATTTTACCTTTGTACGAATTCCAGATCTTTGTATGTATAATTTATGTTTGGTCGACGGTGTATTTGATACACTCGTTGATCTAGTGGTAGGATCTTAGACTACAAATCGAGGGGTCTCGGGTTCGATTCCCGGGTGGGGCCTAAAAAAATGTTATTGGGATTTTTCTGACAAAGAAATTTCAGTAACAGCCCTGAGTCTGGAATTAGCGGTGCTTGAGCACCCCCGTGCCTCGGAGAGCACGTAAAGCCGTCGGTCCTGCGCCTGATCTCTCTCCGGTCGTGTCGGTCTACCGTCCCGTCGGGTTATGAGAGTAAAGGAATAGAGAGTGCACCTGTGTTTGCGCACACACTTGTGCACTATAATATCTCCCGCGCAGTTGGCTGATCTCTGTAGAGATTGGCCGCCGCGCCGAAATTCGGTTAGGAGGAACGTTTTTTTTTGTTTGATACACATTATTTGGTTGTGGTGAAATTTAGAAAAATAATTTCACACTTTTTTTTTCACACACACACTTTTTACAATATTAAAATAAAACAAGATGGCATTTTTAAAGAAAAAATTGGAAACCTTTGTGACATATTACGTCAAACTACACAAATGTTTTTGTATTTGCTTTTCGGCGTCACTCGAGTCTTACGCGCACTCCATCTGCCTTTTATTCTCTAATCTGTGACTTGATAGATTTTATTGTGACTTCTTGATGGAAATACATTTTAAGTATTGAAATAAAAACTTTTTTACACTATTTTTTGGTAAACTTTATAAAATTAAAACCGGTTTCGAAAATTCATTATGCATTATTTGATATTACAAAAAAAATATAATTTATTAAGGGTACTTTCACTTCAGGCAATACAAATACCCAGCCTGTATAATTTCCTTAACCATTAAACCTTTTACCAGAATTACTATTTGAATAAATTATTATTAGAATACAAGATTGCGAACATACGAATCTGTGTCAATAAGTACCATTTATCGAATTGATTAAAAACGATGTATGCGAACGTTTATGAGGATGTATGTATGTTTGTTACTCTTTCACGCAAAAACTACTGAACCGACTATGATTAAACTTGGTATACAAATAGATAAGGGTTTAAAACGCGGGTGAGACCGCGGTTGATTATACATTAAATATTTATTCTGGCAGACTTCGACATTCGTATTTAAAAGTTTCCCCATTTATTATGTTTGGAGTTCTTCATATTACAGATTGTTTCGAAGTTATGATTAATTTATTACGCTACGAGCAATGTTCCGCGGGTTTACCTTACAACAACAATTTAACAATTCACTATTTAAATTTACATTAACAAACATACATACATACATCGTCATAAGAGACAACTACTCGAGTTTCTTGCCGGTTCTTCTCGGTAGAGACAGCCTTCCGAATCGGTGGTAAATAAAAAAAAAATATATATGTACATATATATTTATTATGCAAATGTAAATGACGTTCTAAATGCGCCTTAACAGAGGCCAATTTGAAAAATAAACATTTTGACTTTGACTTTGACATACATCGTCACAAACCTTTGCATTTATAATATTAAAATCAAATCTCCTTTTTTTGACTATCTTTCCGATTTATCCTACTACTATTATAAAGGCGAAAGTTTGTAAGTATGGATGTATGGATGTTTGTTACTCTTTCACGCAAAAACTACTGAACCGATTGTGATGAAACTTGGTATACATATAGATAAGGATTCAGGAAGATTTCAGGAACATATAGGCTACTTTTAATCCCGGAGTTGACATTTAATCAGAAGTTACGCGGGTGAAACCGCGGGGTACAGCTAGTAAAGTGAATAAAACTAAAAATAGAAACCACTTAATAGGAAAATTCCATAAAAAATACACTACTTACAAAACACTATTATTATTTCTACGTTAAGATTGATTCGCAATAAGTGTATGAATGGATGTTAATACTTGGCGTGTTACACGCAATGGGGTGAGCTTATAGTACGAGAGGGAACTATCAATATTTGTTAATTTAGTTTATTTTTATTAAGTACTCGAAAACATACAGGTTTTAAAAGAGGATCTTGTGACTTTGAACACTGAATAAAATGAACTTATTTTTCCTGATACAAATCAAACAAGTAATGTAAACAAAACTTTATTTAGCAATAAGACCTATGTTAATCAGTTAGTAAGCCATAAGAAATAGAGTAATAATAATGATTTATTTATTTTATTAGGCATATATTATACAACAGTTGACAATAACACAGTATAGAGTACAATACAGTACTTATTAAATATAGGGTGTTTTAGGCGAAATTGCCAACCTTAGCGTGCATACACATTTTATTACTAAAAAAACAAGTGACAGTAAATATATTACAACTTTTAAGTTGGAGCACAAATTATCTTTTGTTTGTATGTGTGTATTAACATACATACCTACAAAAATATTACTAACTACTATTTTGGAAACTATAAAATAAGAAATGAAAAGAGTATTACAAAGCAATAACTAATATCACACCACACGTTGTGATAATATAATGTAAGTAATGCGTCTCCTAGCTCTTACACTATAACGTTGACTCGCCTTTGAAATATTAATCATACGTTTAACATAACAATTGTTAACATTTCGTATGTTAGACTAAAATGTGTACATACCTTCGCATTTTTATGCAATGTCGTTTGTCAGGAAATATTTTCGATGAAAAACACACAAGATAACATTTATTTAATACTAGCTTCTACTGCTTCATTCTTGGTATATTCGTGATAAATCAATAAAGGGAACTTTTTCACCTAACCAATATTTTTTAACGGGGAGGAAATTTTCAAAAAGATTCGATTCTAGGGGAAGAAGAAGCAGTTATGTGGGATTTTGACCTATTTCTTTAAAAATGTCTATTTATGTTTCAACTTTCTATAGTTCTGAACTAAACATCTTTTACAAACTATTACAATCTTAAAGTTCAGATATCTGTGGAACATTTACACCCACGAACATAACCATGAGCATAGTATTTTTAGATATTGACTTGCAAACCATATTTGCTGTACTCGTATCCTTTATTGCCTGCTCTCATTTTATTTGTTCAAAAAAACAACTTTATCAGTTTGTTGGCATCTTCCTCACGCCTAAACCACTGAATCGATTTGGATTAATTTTGTACCAAAAATAATTTGAAAACCCATTAAGGACATAAGATAGTATTTATCCTGGAAATCCCAAAGGCAGTATTTAACACATAATGAAATAATTATATCGATAATAAATTTTCATGTCATTACTAATTTATTGATTTAATAATTATTACTTTTTTTAAGCTGACGGTACCTGTCAAAGCGGCCATCTTTATTATCATTCTCTACGTACGAGTTATATCTAAAAGTTTACCATCGAACTTATAAACCTCAGCATATAATTGAAAAATAATATTTGTTCTCATGAAAAAAACAAAGTAGCGCTTTGCACCAGACCGTGACGGCGCTTCGTTCAATATTACAAATATTTACCTGACATATTTGTACCCGAATCCTTTATCCAACGCATTTTTGTTGAATCGGTTTGAGGCGTTCATTGGATTTTGCCGAGTTTTTTTTTAACTTTGTAGCTGTTTTGAAAAATATAAAACTTTAGTTTTTTTTTGTACTTTTGAAAACATATCTCATTTAAACATAAATGTGAAATGAATGCCAAGTTCTATATTAATTATTGCGTCGTTCTGGACTCCACAAAAAAAGGGGATGTATGTTCATGATAAAATAATTAGGCAAACATCTCAACTGTTTTTCGTCAGAGTCCAGAGATGGGAAATTGGGAGGTCAGCGGAACTGGATGAGATAGGTTATTGGTTGAGATTATAGGCCTCGGAACCCCCGCTCACCTTACGAAACATAGTGCAATACTGCTTCACGCCGATCTTCTGCTGGGGAGTGGTAATTACAGGCCTATGGGCACCCGCTCACCGTACGAAACAGTGCAGTACTGCTTCAGGTTGATCTTCTGCTGGGGAGTGGTAATTACACCGGTGCGAGCTTGGCCTAATCGTGCAATGCTCAGCCCCCACTCTTTTATGAAGATGTTATACATCAGAATTACCCCCTGTCGCCTCTTATGACACCCACGGGTAGAAATGGGTACAAATTCCAACCACACGAGTGAGAATACACGTGGGGGTCTGTCTTGAGGCAGCTTCATTGGCAGCCATGCTACTGGCATGACTGATTCGAAGTTGGGCGAAAAATCGTGTCGATGAGAGGTGTATATGTATGAGTCGAGCAAGCTTTGTTTTGAGTTTGACTTTTGTTTGTATGACGTATCCCTTAAAGTGGGTTAAAGGTCAACAGGCAGTCAAAGTCGATTATCTATTGAGGACAAACAGCCTCTTATGAGGAAATGAGGGGCAGTGTTGATAACTAGATAGATATCATTGGAAGGATCACGACCCTACCGTCTGAATTAATTTCGTATTGATATTGGGTTGAACTATAAACTCATGACCTTTATCATGATATGATACTTATTTGATTGAAAATTGATATTGACACTAATATTTAACGTTATTATTTTATTGAAAGCTATTAAATTAGGTCTACTTTTAAATGGTATTTAAAAACTTTTGCAGGAAAATTATAAAAATAAAAATTGACAAAATATTGTCAGAAAAGTCTGGTACACTGGGTTCTAAATCTGGTTCAGTAGATCTTATGCGTTTACGCACATACAAACATACAGAAAAAAATATTAACAATTGTTTTGAGGTCTGTAAAACATCTATATTGCACAGTAAAGCAAGCGGAAGAATGGAATAGGAATACAGGCCACCTTATGTTTACTGGTAGCATTTTTCCATAGATCTCTTCCCTCCATAACAGCTTAAACAAAAACTCAAATTTCAACAGGAGTAGCAAATATTTATTTATTTCAACATTAAAAATAATAAATGCAGAATTCGGATTGGGGCCCAAACTAGGCTAGGGATCCTGTACATAAAACAATTAACAAGTTTGTAGTTGTGAAGGATACATAGAAATACCAATCTACGGTGAATTATGAATTACTAAAAGAGATTATGTAGTAAATAGAAACTATTATATCATAAACTATTTAATAATATCTTTACTATCTATTCCAAACTCGGGCATAGTTTCAAAGTTATGCCCGCGATACTGTTATCTTTGGCGATAAATAACCGAAGATGTAACTTATATCGATACTAAATAGATATAAAGTTTCGTAGTTAGGTCTATATTTTGATTTATTTGTTTTGGTCCAGGTAAAAAAGTATTTAAAGAGAAGATTTTTAGGTCAGTGTTTTTGAAACTTATACTTGTGGCTCGCTCCAAGCTAGACCTAAAAATATTTAATTTAGTAAAAAACCTTCTTAGAAAATTTTATTATACTTTAAAGACCTATGACACCTAATTAAAAGATATATTCGCGAATTATTATTTCCCTTCGATTACATGTATAGAGCGCTTCCCCTAAAATATTTTTTTTCAAATAAAATAATACAGGCCTTTTATTAAAATCTGCCCAGTTGTTTTTACGTAGTTGACGCACATACAAACAGATAAACAGACAAACAGTAAAAAACTAACCATATTTTTGGGAGCTATAGAACATACATATTGCATATTAAGTACCTTTTGAAAAATATTACATGTACAGAAATGGTTTGGTTACTGTTTTATTATATGTATAGATAACTTGGACAGGAATTAAAAAATAACGTTTTTAGTGACTATCACGAAACAAAGTGATTTCTTATTAAAATATTCTATATAAAGCTAATTTTCAGTAAGTATGCTGCCATAAGCATTGGATTTCGGTGATTCATAAACATTTAGGCTATTACACGTCATGGATTCAATTTCATATTAGCTAATGGGGTGCTACGTTCTGTATTAATTGCACTGCTCATTAATATTCATTAAATGGCCTTATATCATTACCTATAATGGTCTTTGTATAAGAGTGGCTTTTAGCCTACTAATTATTAACTTGGTCGGCTTGGATTGAATATCAAGAATAATCACTACATAGTATAAAACAAAGTCGCTTTTTCTGTCATGTGTCATGTTGTATGTCCCTATGAACGCTCAAATCTTTAAAACTACGCAACGGATTTTGATGCGGTTTTTTTNNNNCTCATTAATATTCATTAAATGGCCTTATATCATTACCTATAATGGTCTTTGTATAAGAGTGGCTTTTAGCCTACTAATTATTAACTTGGTCGGCTTGGATTGAATATCAAGAATAATCTATACTAATATTATAAAGCTGAAGTGTTTGTTTGAACGCGCTAATCTCAGGAACTACTGGTCCGATTTGAAAAATTGTTTTAGTGTTGGATAACCCATTTATCGGGAAAGACTATAGGCTATATGTCATCCCGTTATTCTTACGGGAGCGTAGCCCTGGGGCTAGAATTAACTATTTTCGTGATAAACCTTCTCGAAAATTAACTCAGTTTTGTATTTAATGGATTACTTGGATAATAACAGAGATTTACTAGTATAACTACCTAAAGGATAGTGGATCGCTCCGAGCTAGACCTCGCGCTTTTAAGGAATTAATCAAGACCTTTCAATCGTTATACTTGGGGATATTGGTGTTAAACTTGCCTAAGGGCCCCTCTTTCTTTTCTAACCCAGCTACTGGTTTTGCTTATCTTCAAACATAAGATTTTCTCTTGTCTGTACCAGAAACTCTACCTGGGCGTTGCAGCAAGTATACAGAGGCAAAATTTAGTTAAATTTAAAATAGTAGAGCAACGACTTCGTAAAGATTTAAACAATTAAAATAAAATTACTTTCTTGTTTTTAGAGTGAGGAAGTCGGTTCTATTTTTTAGCAAAAAGTTATTATTATCCCTTTTTAGTGATTAAACCTTAACCGCAGAGCTATTTATTTACGAGAAGGTCCCAGGAATATCTTTCGCATGGATGATCAGACTAAAACCAAATTTATATGAGACCACACTGACACTCTACTCTTTCGAGTTCAAAAAGAATTTTCGAAATTGGTCCATAAAATGAATTAAAAAAAGCGGTCAAATTGGGAACCTCCTCGTTTTATTGAAAGTCGGTTAAAACCTGAAATATAGCACACATTTCAAAATTAAAAACAAAATACCAATCTATAATGATTTATTCCGCATTTACTCTTTAGATAATATAAAAACGTGAGCAATATAATCCATTGTGCCCTTAAATTATGTACATAGAAAATCTGTAGTTCATTATACGGGCTCATCCATTTTTTATGCCGTCGGATCTGTGTAAGCATATTAGAATCGTGTCCTCATATAAATTGTTCATTTTATTCAATTTAGGGTACATGTTTTGTGTAAATAATGTATCTTTATTTGATTTTGAATAATGTTGAATCAATTTATCTTTATTATTGGGGTTCAGTCGTTTCAAAAAATCGGAGATAATAGAAAGACTAGACTCTCGCTATAAAGTCAGTTTCAAATCTTTCATGGTGAGAGTAACTACTGCCCGGTTAAGCGTCTACATCAGTGATTCCCAAAGTAATCTATATTGACCCCTAGGGGTCTAAGACAACATACAAGGGATCTACGTCGCGAAAAAAAATTGGGGTCCATGGAATGAAAACGGGGTCCACGATAATGGATCTCATAGGGACCATCTCTACGGGGGAAGCCGGTTTGCAGTCGTACCGGTCGAAAACGTCCACCCGTTCAGATGACTGGTTTGCTAAAGTGAATTTTTTACACAAAGTATTATCGTGAGAAGACATAATAAAACAATATGAAATAAAAAAATAATCTCAACATATACACTAAATCAGGTAATCAGGGGGTCTACCCACAAAAGTTTGAGGAACTCTGGTCTACATGGATGAGAATTTCTGGCCGCAGGGAGTAGTATTACGTCGCTTCCGTGGACGGTCATCCGGCCCTCCAGACCCGCGTCACACGTCGTAGTCGTAACGTGTGAAGTTAGTATTAATTTTAGTGTTTAGTTTTACGGGCCGTAGTTTTAAGTTATTTCAGATTTTTTAATTCAACTAAAAAAAAAATCATCATTACTTCACGTCAATAGTTTTAAAAGGTTTGTATATTTCTCAATTAAAAGCCTTAATTTGGAATAATCGCGTAAGTCGCGTATAAAAAGTGCACTTTTTTGACAGAACGAAGATCGTATATGCGTTGGGGGTGAGTGGCAGTTTGTTTGTTTGTGTGTGTGTGTGTGTGTGTGTGTTATCCAACGTCCAATACAAACGAGAGAAAAAATCCGTTAGCAGCCGCCATCTTTATTTTAAATTTCAACAAAGATAATTATATGCTATTTTTAAATTATTTGCTCTAATACAGCTCCGGGTGGTATTCTCGTCACAAAATGTATGTAAGTCGGGGTTTTTTCAATTACATTTTTAGTTTTTACCTTTAATTTTGTCTTTTTCACACACTGTTGAAACTGTCCACTGAAAATATAATTTCATTCATTTCAAAATATCATTTTACACTGGCGGTCCCCGATTCAACCCTTCCTATATAACTTTACCACATGACATCTTCATTCCACATCCGTTCTAGGAAATGAAAAATATCTCGCACAAATGTCAGAAAACGTCGCTATTTTTAAAAACGTATGAGTCTATTTAACCGCCTCTAAACATTAAATCTCAGGGTATTAAATCAAGAGAACTCTAATGTAGTGTGATTTGCATACGGCTGGAGATATCGATTTTACCATTAAGAAGCACTTGGTAACCGATTTTGTGTTAAGCTTTTGGATTGAAAAATGTTTGAATATTAAGGTACATCTCATTTATTTTAACTTCGTTAAGTTCTTTATAGCCAATGACCTGATAAATAAAATTGATTGGACGACAAATATTGAAGAAATTACGTTATATTACATTGATGAAACTTGTATAATGACGAAAAGGTAAAATCCGGACCTATTACTAAGCCCCCTCTGAGTGTTTGTTTGTATGTCTGTATATCTATCAGTCAGTCAACCCCTCTATCTGTAAAAATGTCTGTCTGTTTGTCTTTATATCAGTCTATCTGTAACCAGGCTGTATCTCTTAAACTCTGATAGCTAGAAAGCTGCAATCATTTTTTTGAAAAAATCTAATGATGGAGTTTTTATTTTCGCTAGTATTTTTTCATATTCCTCATAGTTTAGAATTTCATCCTGAAAACCCACTTTCAAAATTCACCCCTTATGTATAGAATTGATTTAATACATTCCTTTAGTAGTGTTAGGTTATATATTTGTATGTTCATATTATATTCTTACGGTCGTATGTTCGTATATGAAATAGGCGATTATCATATGAATATAGCCGAGTGTGGTATCAAATGAAATATCTTGATTTATAGATCACAATGCGAGGTCTAGTTCGGAGCGAGCCTCTAGTCTAACAAGGTAAGGTATATTTCCCTTGTTATCGGCTATCAATATTTGCAGTATGAATGCGTTCAATTATGTTTAATTAAGTTTATTAATTAAGTTCAATATCACTAACTAAAACTAGCTTGAGTGAGCCAAGTTCCCTATCAAGGTAACCTACAGAAGGTAAATTCCCTTTGTTATCGACTATCAAGGTATTGATGTGCCCTCGTTGCGATCAATTAACGGAGTAGGGATATATGATCCCTTTGTTTTGCTTTAACTATAAGGGTGGGGATACACTCGTCTCAATAATAATGATTACGATTGCCACATAAACACACACAATGAAACTTCTTACAGTCCTTCATAAATAAATTGATAAGCACAAATGAAAAGAGGAATGGGTGATTAATTCTAGGTGGAGTTTTGTGTTTTTATTTTTTAAATTTTATTTTTTTCACACGATGATTGTGCGAAGTCATTATATTATGTCACTAGCTGTAACCCGCGGCTTCGCCCGCGTATTTTGACATTGGAACTTCTTTAACCTTTCATAACCAAGTGGACTACAGTCACTTAGCCACAACTACTGAACTGATTTTGATGAGACTTCATATCAAAATCGGCTTGCACCATACAACCAAGAAGCTACAATGTTCCAATTAATTTTCCATCTGTTTATATGCTAAACAACAACGGCTTAGAAAAAACGAAATAAAAACCTTATTCCCAAATATTATAAAAATATAATTTTTTAAGCATTATCCCATAGCAACTACTTTTATTAACAATGAAATATATCTGTACTTTCATTTAAACAAATTCAGTGGTTAGAAAGTGGTTGGTGTTAAGAAAAATGCATCAATTATCTTTACTTTATATAAATTATGGAACGTGTTAAAGAAATCTGCGGTTGTGCGATATTAATACAAATATTTAACTTTTTTATCGTCTTAATTACAATTAACACTGATACAGTAATCGAACAGAATCTTGCCACCGTAATATCTTTGTACATTTAAAAATTGTAAGGAACCGAAGAAAAAATACACCACTAAACATACATTTAAATTCAAAAGAAAAAAGGAAAGAAAATAACTTTATTGCCAAAAATATAACCAAAAATGACAATTTAAACAATATACAAAAAGAACTGAAAAAAAACTTATATTTGTGGCAAATAAACATAACCAATGAAATTATTGAATCAAGTCGCTACCATGATCAACTCTGAAAACATACTGTGTAATTTTATACATTGTTTTGTTTCTCTGAGCGAAACCTCTTCTGCCTGTTTAGCCGACTTTCCAGATTGTCCAAAATGCCTGTTCCCGGATGAAATATCGATCACGCCAGCGGTCACACACAATTGTTTTTTTTTGCTTACTATAGCTACACATATCGTAGCTGCAGCGCGTTTGGCTATATGATGAGGCATGATGCTTAGACCTGGAAACTAATATAAAATTCGTGCATAAAATGGACGTTGACAAATTTAAATTATCTTTTTTATATTTACTGACGTCGAATGTTAATGTGTCAAATAAAAGAGGGTAGTTTACTAAAAAAAATACCAGTATTATTTGAAATTTAAATATTAGTTCCATGTGCAAAAATAGAACGGTTTTATACTATTATAATTTATAATTTTGTTTAGCCAGATTTACTAAAATGACAAATTTTTTATGTCATCAGTATAAATATATTTTAATCCTCAATCGTTTAAAATGAGTAATGTTGATAATATATTTAGAAAAGTAAAATTTAAAATAAAAAAAGGAATAAAATATACACGTTTACGTACCATATCTCCTTTAAACTGTAGTGACTGGATATAATATAGCAATATACCCGTATATTAAATTCCACTTGTTATTGCCTCATCGCCCAGTAGAAATTCGCCAACAATATATTATAACTTTACTTCCACTGTCTCTTTATCGAACAGCATCTTGCTCCGCTGACGACTTGTGACGATTTGCCATGCTGAACTACCGACACGTCTTTTATAAGGAATCCGCCATATTGATTCATCCTCTAACTACCCCACGTCATATAAAATCAAGTTAAATACTTTTTATTTTTAAACAATCTGAAACTTGACAATATTTTTAACTCAGTTTAAATATTTTAGTATAAATAGTTTGAAACCTAATAAACGTTATCTTTTGTTTGTTTTTATGGAAACAATATAATTATATGTAATTTTTTAAAAAAACAAATACTTACATAATTTTACTTACAATTGCTTACAATATTTAAATTTATTCCACGAAAAACTGTTCTTATTCATGGATTCTACACTGTACAAAAACACACATATTAAATTAAAGTACACACGATGAAAGAATTCTTCAATTGTTATCGCCGTAAACAATTTGTAAAGCAATCGTTTTTGTCGAATATCTTCACTTTTACTGAACCGATTTTGATGAAATAAAAACTAAATTATAGAAATATAAATGCTTCTATAGATTTTTCATCTAATAAGAACATTGATTTCTTATTTTTAACTAGCTTTCCGCCCGCGGCTTTGCACGCGTGGGTTACTAATTTCTGTATTTTTTAGAGGCGCACAACAAAAGTTTAAAAAATTACAGCCACAGGAGTCAGGACCCCTGATATATGTGCATGTCTATTTATTACCTAGATTTTTTATTATTTTCTATGTTTGACCAAAATCTCACAGTGCGCGCGCCTCTTCAAAAAAATAAAATTGTAGCCCACGCG
>LQNK01001133.1:10442-35467 GCA_001586405.1 Phoebis sennae | reverse complement strand
ATTATAGAGATGTTCATTGTATACTGATACCAAAAAAGGCACCGGAAATTTAAATATTTTACATTTCCATCAATAAGAAACAATAAATTCTATCAAGTATATAATTTCGATTGTTGCAGACGATTCCGCTACACGCTGTAGTTTCAAGATCCAAATATGATCAATTACAGGCAGGCATTCGACAACGATTTATACAAACGGGTTTTAGATCCAGCTGAATGCCAGAAACAATTGACTGTGCTATCTAAAAGTCCGTGGATAATACCTTGTGAGTATTTCTATTTTCTTACAACTACAAAATTCTGTATTTTGTAGATGTACAGTGTGAGATTTTAGTACACATACGTTGACCAACATCTCACACTGCACGAAAGACTTCCAAGAAAATTTGATAGCGTTGAGCTAAATCTCGTACTGAACGAAAGAATTCCATAGAAAATTATAAAAACTTTAGAAATATATTATTATTCTGTGGTCAAACAATCGATCCGCTCTGCAATCATTTTTGTATTTATATAGAAACAATTATTTAAAGATTTTATTTTTTGCAGTTCTCGACGCAAGTGCAAGATTGCCCAGCGGCATTTTCACACTCAACTTCCACGAGTACGGTGACTATTTAGAATGCCTAGGTATAGACCGAGCCCTAGACGATGTACACCTCCAAGGGAAGTATTGCATCATCAACGTGCCTCTGAGTCAGAAGAATGTCTCTCCAAATATTCCTATGAAGCCAGTTTTGTCCAAGTTTTCGATACCTGGATCCAAATTTGTGCAAAATATCGTCCATCAATTGTTGCTTTTAGCTGAGGACGCGAGGAATTCTAATCATTATCAGTGAGTTACTTTTATCTTTATATTATTATTTTTTTTATCGGCAAACAGGCAAACAATCGGGCGAGTCATCTACCTACTTCAAATCCTTTTTTTGCACTCATAAAAGATATTTTGTTTACACTATAAATTAAAATGATACAGTTTTTTTCACTGGTTAAGGTTTGATTTGCTATTTAATGTGATTAGACTTGTATATTACAGTAGGTGAAATTAACACACTCATTAATACACTTATCTGCAGTTAAATGTTGCATAAAATCTCATTCTCAAAACACAAATTTTGAATCTAAAAAAAACTTAGAGTAATGGATTATTTTTGCAGAACACTTGTTACGTACCCCAGTGCTAGACTAAATCTGGGTATGTGTCTGCCTCGGCCATGCACGGCTGAACAAGTATATAGCTACGTGAATGCAACGATACCCTTACCAAATATATCGTTCAAAGAAGGATACTGCAGACTGCCCAATGATAAACCTTATGTAACGGCGGATTACATTGCAGCGTAAGTTTTCAACTTATTGTATGACGACGTTTCGCTATATAGCCTATGTTCATCAGAGATTATATAGGATTCCAATGGTAGAAGAATTTTTCATTTCGGTCCAGTAGATCGCCTATTCAATTCAAATCAAGAAATTTAAAATATTGGTGTATATGATGATGCGTGGTTCCTCATAATTACCTGCACAATATCAGTTATTCTAGTGGAGTTAGAGAAAATATTGTTAAGGGTTGCCTTTTTTTTATAAGTTAAAATTGGACATTCATTTCAGAGGTGTTTTTGGGCTGTTATTTCTTATTACCCTTATGAGCACATGTTACGATTTGTATCAAGTATTTGTTAAGAAAATAGGTACGTATTCACTTTTTTTATTACTTGTAACTTTTTATTTTTTTGTTAGACGGACGTATATGTTCTTTACATAATGATTTAATGATAGGTAAGCCATCGTGTAAGTTGTATTAAGACGGTTTATACTCATACACTACAGTATTGCACTGTGTTTCATACGGTGGGCCCGGGGGCCTACATTTGTGATCTAGTCCTCTCCGAATCTTCTATCATTAATCCTCTCCATATCCCTTCTCCTTCAATCCGGCGAGACATCTGCGACATTTTGATGTTGTAGATGTTCATGCGGTCAGTCGCTTAACATCAGGTGTACCGCATGCCCCGCTTGCCTGCTTTAGCATAAAAAAGAACAACTTTTACAGGACTTTGACTTTGTTTTTAGCAAAACCTGACCGTCTCCTCACCAGCTTCTCAATATACAGCAACACAAGAAGCTTCCTCACATTCAGAAGTGATAAAACCACATTGGAATGTGTCGATGGCATACGAGCGTTATCTATGCTATGGGTTATTTGTGGGCACACGTATATTGTTGGGTTTTTTCCCACTATACATAATGGAATTGATACTATAAAGGTACCGCATTAGAAACATGTGAAATTATAGATTAAATTAAACTTTCAATTTTTATTTCGTCCAAAAAATACGTGATTTATAGCCAAATATATAAATACATTTTGTTTTCTATTCAGTTATGCACATCTTTTATTCTTTTCATTAATTAACTTTTGCCTGGAAGATATCGCTCTTTAGCGATAAGACCGCCTACTTGCACTTATTTTAATTTTTTTTTGTTCTTTTCATGTATGTCTATGTCTGTGTGCAATAAAGTGTTTTCTATTCTATTCTAGCCAGTCCGTCATTGGCTGAGACATCTCTGCCTGAAAATCTGGCATCGCAATATAAATAGGTGCTATTTATATGAATAATATACAAATACATATTACACCCGATAAGCATAGGACACAATTTATTGTTATTGGAAGAGATAAAACTTTAATTTTCACCTACGATGTTTTATTGTCTATATATTAGAAAATATTCAAACACGACTACCAATAATGCTGGTATTGCTCCATTAAAAAAATATGTTTTAATGGAGCTTTTAGATAGATATTTTTATTTCATTTCTAGTATCAAATTATTACCTGGGAAACATTGTTCTCCAAAACATAAAATAATTATAGTAATAAAATAGATGGTATTGTTTTAGTGGTCAACTCAAACAATAAGTTCATGGATACACGTAGCACCAATGATGGTGGACACATACTTCCTGCTCTCTGGAATATTTTGTATTTATGGCAAATCACCTGACTATACAGCGAGTAAGTTTATTTTATAGTATACTTGATATTTTATTGTTACTTCTTGATGGAAATGAAAAACTTTATTCAATTTATAACCGGGTTGATAAATATGGAAATAGTGTGAAAAATACTTTATTTATAAAAAAATAATTTTTAATCACCTAAATAGTATACATGAGAAAAAAAACTCAGGAAAGTGGACCAATGATTAAAAAATCTATGCTGTTATGCGTAAAAATCTATTTGAATTATAAATGCAATGATTACAAAATACAAAAAACGCATAGATTATCAATATTGCATAGTTTTGGTTCTACATTTTTCTCCTATTAGAATATCCCTCTTTACTAGCAAAGGTCTAAAGACTATGTCCTTTCATCCGTCACTGGTAACGGCTCATATAGATTTCTGACTTATAAATAAAAATATATCGATTTCAGCAAAGTTCATCCGAAGCCTCCACTCATTCTACATCTACCGTTATCTCCGCCTCTTTCCTCTGCTCGCTGTCGTCGTTCTGATGCAAGCTTCTATCCTCAACTGGATCTCCGACGGCCCCAACTGGATTGGTATGGCGCACGCCGCCCATCAGTGCAGAGATAAGTGGTGGACCACGTTCTTACATATACAGAATCATTACCCTTTTACTGATACAGTAAGTATCTAACAGGCAATAAGAATGTTTAAAATTTATATGGCACATATTGATTGCGCTTTGTTAGAAAATTTGAAGTAATTAGAAGATATCTATGTTTACTTGAAGATATTAAATAATAATAATTAAGTACTTTCTCTCTATGATATTTTGTTTCGACTTATCGTAAAATGGGATCTTAATGGAAATATTCAATCTATTCTAAAATATTGGATCGATCGGTCAGAAATTTCATTATGAGATTTTAGTTAAAATTACTGCTACAATATAACGAAACATGCAACTGAAGGATATAAACAATAAAAATAATCAAATTAGAAAGTCGACGTGTCAAAATTCACTCTTTCTCTACCATAGTTAAATGTTTTTTTTTCAGTGCCTGATCCAATCTTGGTATGTCGCTGTAGACACGCAGCTTTACTTCCTCAGCCCCATCATCATCGTGTTTCTATTCGGGTCTTCAACAGTCGCCTGGATAGTCATGACGACCGCCCTCCTTGGTTCCATCATAACATCGGTTATATATGGATTTGTGTACAAATTTCCATCAGCTTTAATTAATATTTGGTTTGTGTTTTCATTGAATTTTATCTACTAGTATGTATATTTTGATAAATTTTAATTATAATGATCTTCCGGTGTATCAGTCAAATGGTCACCTATCTTGTTCATCTTTATGGAAATTATTTCAATTTTATGTAATTATCAAGCACAATTTTTCTTTTTTTTTCGTGGCCATTTCGGCCCTATTAAATTGAAAATCAAACGATTTTTCCTCTAATTTTTTTGCATATTAATTCACCAAATTTCGTAGGTATTCCCAGACTCATCATGATTATTACCAAAAATTCTACGCAAATACACCAGTGCGTGCTGCGCCATTCATAATTGGCATTATGCTTGGTCAAATTTTAAGAATGAATGGAGACAAAAGGATAAGAATTCCACGGGTAATCTCTTTGCATTATATTTCAATTCTTTCGCAATCTATCAGAGTTAATAGTTGTTTTTTTATACTACAGCATGAAAGCGGAGCATGCGGTTCACCCGATTTTAAACGACCGTCCGCAGCCCATCAACATCTATATCTATAAAATTAAATAATTGCGGCTCGCTTGCCAGCTTGAATGAAGTAGGGGGCGATGAGGAAAGGATTAATGAAAGTACAAGACTTTCATTAATTCTTCTGTAATGAAATAGCTGTCATGAAAAAAGTGGAATAGTAGTTTTAAAATCTTAAGGATTTATTCGCAAATGTATTTCAAATATGGAATGTCCATAAATCTCGTGCTATTCTCGTATAATTTCTTGAGACAAAGCAAATTTGCTTTTCAGAATCTATTCTACATTTATCTTTACATGTTTCAGACGTACCTGACCATGTTCTGGGCACTATCCTTAGGCTCGATAATGTTCTGTTTCGTAGCGATATTCCAAACAGTCCACCAGACGTATGAGGTCAGTTACTTCGATACCACGTTGAACGCGTTCATGAGGCCGCTCTGGGGGGCTGCTATAGCTTGGGTGATCTATGCCTGTGTTCAGGGCTATGGAGGTTTGTAATGCCTATATGACGTATGTATGTCATTTAATCCCAAATCTCAACTTTCTTGACGTTTTTTATCTCAATATTTTTTTTACCACCTCTCGAACCTGAGACCTCTCGAATCTGTAATCAAAGATGCAACCCCTAGACCAAAAAGGCAGTCTGTAGAACAGTAGGAAGGCCTTCAAGACCAGATCCAACTTCAGTGTCAATTTTAGTACTAATAATTCTAATCTCAGTATGTCATTACCCATAAGTAGAGACAATAAACGGAAGAAGCTTTGTGACTGAGTTTTTAAAATGTTTTAATATTTAAACGACTTGTGTAATGTTTAACAGATTCAATAGTATGTGAACTCATACTGTGAAGAGATTATCTAGTATGTCTTATGGTGCGTATTTAGTCGATGGGCCCGCATGGGGTTCAGGCGATTTCTGTTACCATAACAACCAAATGCCACGCAGTCTGCATTACGATAATCGTTCCTTTGTACCTGAATATGTGGGAATGGTATAATCCACACAATTACGGTCCGCAACGGATCTACTTACGGTCATTTTCAATATTATATTCTTTTCCTTGTTTTGCCTTACTAAAGTTATCTATTTTCACTTACTTTGATTTCAATATCCTACCGACGGATAGTCTGCCTAACGCCATATAATCTGCGAGAACAATCTAATCATAATCTTTGATACATTATTGAAAACGGCTGTTAGGCGACCTGTCGTCTGGTGTGGAAGGCCACAAAGGTAAGGACACTTGCGGATCTTAGTATTAACGATAACCAAATTTACGATTGTAGGTCCCCTTAACTGGTTCCTGTCATTGCCCTTATGGAAGTTTCCCTCGAGGGTGTCATATGCAGTATATTTGGTACATTTAGAGGTTATGATCATAAAGGCTACCAGTGCAAAGAGCACGAGATATTTTACTAATCTAGATACGGTAAGTGTTTATTTTTATAAAAAAATGTATTAAAAAATAATAGATTTTATTCTCATCTGAACTGAAATGATAAAAAACGTAGAAAACATCAAATAAAAAAGTAAGCATACGATAGTAGAATAAATAAATCACATATTTTAAAAGGGTAACTATCGAGTTTCTTGCCGGTATCTTCTCGATAGAAGCGACTTTCCAAACCGGTGGTAACTTAAAAAATGACTATTCATATGTACTTTGTAAAAAGTTTACATGAATAAAGATATTTTCTATTCTATTTCTATTCTATTATATTTATATTATATCATACATAGTCCAAGAGTTTAATTTTACTGTATCAATATTTTTCTTTATTTATTAATTCGTTACTAATTTCTCTGAATCTTTACAGATGTTCCGATGTACCTCAGACGTATTCATTTCAGTGGTTATCGGCTTCATACTGTGTGTTTTGATCGATGCTCCAGCAAATAGACTACTAAGAATCGTTTTTGGTACAGAATCTTTGTTTTTAATGTTTTAATATTTTTATACGATATCATCGAACAAACATCCACCTATTTGACTCCGCCTATCTTCGTAAACCAATTTAGCTCATCGTCGATCTCAACTATTTCATCATTTCAACTGTTTCCCCATGAAATTTAACCGAGATCGGATAAACAATACTCAAGTTATTGTCACATACGTATACTTACAAAGATACAAACATAGAAACGCCCGGCCATCTTGACTCTGAGACCTCGCCTCGCTCGATTTATACAGACATATGAATCATTTTTTTTAATTTGCAGGTGAGAAGACTCCGAAAGAATCCAGTGATGACTCTACGTTGGAAGCTCGAAATGAAATTAGAACAAAATTATAATATAGAGATTTATCGGAAAATTTACCTTATTTAATTTGTTAAACTCAAATCATTTAAAGGTGCCTATGAAAGTGGTATTTATGAAGTACTATCCGACCCGCGGTTTCACTCGCGAAAATTCAGATTCCGTGGTATCTCCAAGATTTAAAATGGCCTATATTTTATTGAAACCCTTACCTATTGTATACTAAGTCTTATCATAATCGGTTCTGTAGTTTTTGCGTGCAAGAGTAACAAACTCAGAAACATACATATTATATCCCCACAAACTTTCGCATTTATAACATTAGTAGGATTTTTTATTAATATCCTTTAGTCTCCTTATCCAATGTTGCGGCAGACCGACATGACTAGGTGCAGGACCGACGGTTTTCGTTGCTCTCCAAGGCATGAGGGTATTCCAACACCGCCAATTTTCATAGTTGCTGCTGACTTTCTAACGAAAAGTTTAGAAAGTCAGCAGCAACTATGAAGTACTAGTAAAAAAACATTTTCTTTGGCGCCACCCGGGAATCGAACTCGAGACCTCTTGAGTCATAGATGCTCTAGACCAACGAGGTAGTCAATGAATACAAAAAAGAGAATTACAGAAATTATTTCATCGCGGTTCCAGGATAAAATAAATTGCATTTCAATTTCTTAATAAGTTATTTATTTAAATATGATTAATAATAAACGGTTATCCACTTTTATTTCCGTTGCTGATATTATCTTCTATAGCTGCCCCATTTTTTGGTTTTTCTGATGGCTGTTTGGGCACTGAAAAACAATAATCAGTTTAAGAATGCAATTTGATATACGATTCGTTTTCTGATCCCTACTATATACTTCCTTTATCATTATAAGTAACCGTGACTCCGTCTGTCTCAGGTCTAGACGGATTTGGATGAAAACTTGTACAAAGACAATTTAAAACCCATAGAACGACATAAGATAGTTTTATTTCTAGTTTTTCCAAAATAAAAAAAATACACCTGTGTTACACTTTTTGGTGGCAAATCTGAAAATGATGGAATTTCTTTAAGCTTTTGGAATCTTATCCCTGGATACATGCATAATTGCTTGCATAATTTTTTGGATATTTTTTTCCCTAAATTTGAATGGACGTGGTGTAAAAAACAGAATATAGTCACCATTGAGCCACATTAAGAAAAAAACTTGCTTGTTTCATTGATATTCCAAAAGGAATTTCTCGAAAACCGATGGACATTTTCTTAAAAAAATATATTTTTTGAACCGTCATAACGTCCTCTATCTACAAGTGCTACATTATCTACATTACGCCACACCCTGTATACGTACTGAAGACAAGTTTCACTAATGTCGAAGCGGGCGCATCTATCAAGATACACATAGCAAAACCTATTATCATAGAGGTCATGATGACGCCTGCTAAATCGTAGAGCTGAAACGAAAAAAAAATAAGTGATAATGATTTATTTTAGTAATTTTAAATAAAGTTACAATCAAAATAATAAGGTTATTAAGATTCATTTATTAGGTAGAAATTATTAAATACAATAAAATAATACATAAATTATCCCAAACAAAAATCCTACCTAGGTGTAGGTTAGGATAGATATCTCCATTAAAATATACAGTATGAATTTTTAAAATGAGCTTTTGGCTTAATTTTTTTTTTAAATCCAATGATGAAGTTTCTATTTTCGTCAAAATGGCCCTCGGGACTCCTGTCAGCATTTTTGATATGCCTCATAGTTAAGAATATGTCCCTGTAAGCTCATACAAAAATTTATCCTACGTGACAATCAACAATACAGATCAAAAGATAATGTTACTTACAACATCCATTTCAGTGAAATAAGGTGGTTTGACCACCGAAGCTGTCATGACTTGTAGTATCTGTAAGTGTATTAAGTACACCGCGTACGACATTCGAGCGGGTAGCTTCCACATTGGTAATGATAGGAGCCAGTTTATTGGTCCTAAAAAGCGAACATTTCAGTAAAAACAAACATATTAATAGTTTTTTTTCAATGGAGTGTCGCAGGTGCTTTGCTGGCCTTTAATAAAGGATCTTGAAGGCAAGAGAAGGAGCATGCGGAGTCTCGAAATTGTTCGGAAATAATGCAGATGGAAAGAATGATAAAAATGGATACTAAGGAAGGAATTCAAGTGAATAAGGGAAAAGGAACGTTAAAAATCTGAAGGAAATACAATAAATTTGTCTGTTGATATAATTTTTGTCTGTCGTCATCAACATGTTGATATAATTTTTGTCTGTTGACTGTTGCAACAGTGTAAGGAAACAAAACAAAGATGAAAATAGATGGATAAAAAATGAGACAAATAAGATGTACGTAAAATAATGATTTTCGATTAAAACCACTCTTACCTCCATAACCATGAATACAAGCTACAATTATCCAACAAACTGCGGCTCCCCAAAGTCCTCTCATGGTAGAATTCAAAATCGCATCAAACATTGTAAAATTGTACGGGATGTTCAATGTTTCGTAAACACCGAGAAAACAGTATGCCATGCTACCGGCTGATAGTGACCAGAATAATAAGACATATTTCTGAAAATTAACATAAATTGAAAAATGGAAAATAAAGAGAGAAATGAAAGAGAAATGGAGAGCGAAGAAGAAACAGAATTCCAGCAAGTCAGTTCTAGTTTTCAGGTTTGATACTAATTTATAAATTATTTTAAAAAAATATATTTTAGTAAACTTAGTCTAGAATAATTATATAAAACCGAAGCTTACCATTTGTATTTGAATTTTCTTTTCTCGATTTTGTTTTAAAATATATCCAAATATAATACCGATAACAAAAGGGGAGGCACGTGTCAAAGTGTTCAAATAAAAATCTTGGAAGAAGGTACCAAATGATTCTGTGTAGCTGTAAAGGCAATTAGATTTATATAGCAAACTATAAAATTAAATTATTTAATAGCTTTTTGATATTACCAGGTTTAAAATAGTCACCATTCAATAGGGTCTCTAATGTTTTTTGTTTATGTAACAGCGGGCAAGTGGAGCATGCGGTTCATCTGATGTTAAGTGACTGACCGCAGCCCGTGAACACAACAGAAACCTGTCGCAGATGCCTTGCCAGCTTGAAGAAAGAGGGGGAGATAAGAGGAGAGGATTGATGATAGAAAGTGTCGGGTCTGGTAAGAAAATTTGAACGTTTTGTATGCGCTTCTTTCAGAGAAACTGTGGCAGACACAAGAACGATATAAAATGCCACAAAAAATGATATCATTTCACTTGAAATGGATAAAAGTATCAATATCTTACACACATATTTTTTATTTAAATTACCATACATGACTAGCGTGAGAATTAATTTATGTGTCACTTTTGATTGCCTAATAATTCGGCAACATTCAGGGAAAATTAATTTATAATTATGATATACGAGTAAAAATTTTAATACAATTTTCAACATGCCGCTTAATCTTGATCAGGATAACAATTATCTTCTCAAAATTTTTAACCTAGCATCGTGTCAAATTTTGATCCCCGTTTTAATCAATAAGAAACTTTAACTTTAAAATATGTCAAGGCTTGTGGATGATAAGAATACTTACAACGCATTCATCATAGCCGAAGGAAACTTGAATGTGAACGTATATGTAGTGATTGCAGCCAGGGAGCCAACACCGACCAACGTTAGTACAATCCAGGCGACTGCAGTTGTTGATAGGAGGAACACGATGATGAGGGGACTTAGGAGGTACAGCTGAGTGTCCACTGCTATGTACCAAGATTGGAAGACGCACTGTAAAAACAAAATTCAAATTCGTGGAAATATTGCAGTCGTTGCCCTTATCCCCAGCCCTAGCTGTGATGCCCCAGCTGTGACCCGCGATTTTAAGCGTGTATATATATAATTACATAAACTACTCTACCTATACACACCACACACACATGCATATATTTTTGGTTTTGCCCTAAATTTTTTGTACCCGATGCTTATTCCGAACTGCGAAATCTGTAAGAATTAAAAAGTGAGGCGTGTACGGATGCCATTGCTTCAATTTTAAATGGCTATATATAAATGTTTTTATTTATTTATTATTTATATCTGTTCCCGTGAGCATTTGATCAAAATCCTTTCTTAACGGATGCCTATAGCTACGTAATAACATCTACCTGCTTGCCAAATTTCAGCCCGATCCGTCAAGCGGTTTGGACTGTGTGTTGATAGTTCACTATCGGCCATTTTCAATAATGTATCAATGATTATGGATAGATTGTCATGTCAGATTATATGACCATAGATAGACAAAAGTCATAGCAAATGTATCCGTCGTTAGGATATTGAAATCAAAGTAAGTGCAAATAGATAGATTTGTCTGACTTTAGTAAGCAAAACAAGGGATAGATAGAATATTGAAAACGGCCATCAGCCAGTCAGTCTAAGATTTTGCCTAGCCACATTAAAAAACGCTTTATTAATATAGTTTTTACAAAACATTTAAAAATACAAACAACAAACAAAAAACAAAATCTAAGTCATAAGTTACTTTCAAAAATAGAGGATATTATACATTTCCATCAAGAAATAAAAAACTTATCGAAACTATTTTCAGTATACATTTAATTATTTTATAATAGTCGTAGTTTCAGTCGCGTAAATTTCCTGCTCCCGTGGGATTACCGGGATACAAACTATCCTATGCCCTTTCTCGGGTTTCAAAAAATCTCTGTGCAAAATTCAATCGACATCGGTTTAGTGGTTTAGAGCTATGAAGAAGAGGCAGACCAGTAGACAGAGTTATTTCTAAGATTTTACTGACATTTATAATAATAATAATAATATCGTTATTAAGTAAGAAATAATATTAAGTAAGCACTGGCATTTATAATATAAAGTAAGGAGTAAGAACAAGGATTATTACAACCGCTTTCGTATAACCCATCATCAGGAAGCTTTGAACTTACCATAGCCAACGGTCGATGGATATTCTGTATATGCAACAAGGTGCTCCACCACCTCTGCCTGCAGGACTCAGTGGCCATGGCCATCTTCTCCCAGTCTGGGCCATCAGAGATCCAGTTCAGAACCGAACTTTGGAGAAGCACCATGGATGCCAAGAGGGGAAAGACGCGCAGGATGCGGTACAGGTAGAATATGTGGATGTGTTTTAGGAACGGTACTGGAAAAACAATTTGGTATTAATTTTGGAAAGAATACTGTGTCTTTCAACTATGGTATCGCCTATTATATAATAGAAATGGAAAACCATTTATTTGACACACAACTCATTATACAGTTACAAACAATTTAAACAAAGCACTCAAGGTGAAAAAGAGTTTTTTCATGGCAGAGCAGGCAAAGAAGCAAGTGGGTCACCTGATGTTTAGTGACTACTGAACTAATTGTGAAGAAACTTGTTGTTCGTATAGGTAAAGATCCAGAATAACATATAGGCTACTTCGAATTCCGGAATTCTACACAGGATTAGGATATGCGTTGAAACCGCAGGGCTACTTTATCATATTAGTAGGTTTTTATTATTGTATAAATGATTGTATGTGTATTTCAGAAAACTACTTTTATATTATAAACATATCTTATTCTGGATCTTTACCTTTACGAACAACAAGTTTCATCACAATTAGTTCAGTAGTTTTTGCGTGAAATGGTAACAAACACATGCATTAATACATTCTCATAAACTTTCAGTGAATAAGTACAGTGAAATGTGTTATTTGTTAGTCTATCTTTATATCTGGCTTAAATTTTACGGGTCATATAACGTGTTTTGAGTGTTGGACGTAAAAGTAATTTTTAGTATATTTTGCGATTCTTTTTTATTATCACGTTAAAGGTAAATAGCACCCTTATTGCCGCGATTTTACGCATTACATTTGTCGCTTTTAGTTCGCCGTATCTTTTTATACATGAATGCTGAGGGTTTATTTGACTATTTTGTGTACTGTTCCATGTTTATTGTCTCAGGAAGTTTATCAATATACTGACTCATCCATGAAACAGTTCGAAACGGATTCTACAAAATTTTTTTCTTGAGACTGAGTTTCATAACTTTAGTGGAGTGCCGATGGAAGTAAGTACGATCCCCACAGGTAGAAAATTATGATGTAATTGAAAATTGTGATTTTCTACTATCTGGGTTTTGATGTATGTATCTACATGAAAAATAATGTTTATTAAATTTTCAAGCAAACTATTTATACAAGCTTTGCTTTGTTTGAGACTACATGGCGTGGTTAGAAATTTTCGATAATATCAGCTGCTACCCCCGGGTATCACGTAATATTTGCTTATACGAGTATACATAGATCAAAGATCAATAAATCCAGCTAATATTCTAATGAAAATTTGTTCAGGCATTGCGGATTGATTGACACACAAAAAACCAACATCCAAACTTTCAATATAAGAAGGATTATTAGTAAGTAGAACTTACTTGCAGTGATATTATCAGGTATAACGTAGATACAAAATAAGCCACTGAGAGCAAAGAACGTATCCACAACTATGGGACACGCCGATATCCATAGGCTCGAGAATTTTGTTGTCCACTGCAAAAAATCAATTGTCATTTTTTAGTAAGTTATCTTAGACAAATTTTCTTCGTTAATATTTTAAAGAGCCAAGCATTGCACGATTAGGCCAAGCTCACACTGGTGAAATTACCACCCTCTAGCAGAAGATCGACATGAAGCAGAATTGCATTGTTTTCAGCGGCTTGTATTCGCATCTTGTTCTGCTCCTCTCCCAACTTTCTATTATTAATCCTGTCCTTGTCCCCCTCCCTTTCCTTCGAGCCGACAAAACATCTTCGATAATTTGATGTTGTTTATGTGGATAGACAAGACATCGCGTACTACCATGATTTTATAAATAAATGATTACCTGTATAACATCCGACATATTATGGGGCGGTGTCATGAATGTGAATATGTAAGTATGTCCACACATCACCCAGATCATGGACAATGTTCGGATCCCATCAACGCACTCTAAAGCATTTTTAGGTGTTGGAAAATTAACGAAGCGCCGTGTATTAGTATATACAGAGAACGAGGTTAAAAGTCGACTGGGAGATTCTTCTGAAATATGTGTAATTATTATTCCCGAGAATACCTTAAAATATTGACATCGTATTGGTAGTAATATGTTCGCTTATAAGACTAAAGAATTCAAGTAATAAATATATTCACCTTCCGGTTGACTATAACATATTTTTATTTATTTCAAAGTGCAAAAAACGACTATAGACAAGTTGATGAAGATTTAGAAACATGCAATTTTATCTATTCGTAAATAACCTTTTGAATTCTACTTGTTAACAATCACGTTAAAAGGGCCACGCTTTGGATAAAATTTCGTACAGAGAATTATTTTAAGTTTGGATACGTCTACGTAATATATATATTAAGTTAAGGCTGAAGATAGGCGTGACCTTACAACAACTTAAGATCAACCGGTTATCTTTATTTTATGTTCGAGATTTAGGATGCCTAGGAGGCCTAGGAGTTCGGTTAATGTCAGTTCCTTCGATCTGAAACCTAGCTCCTAGCTCTAGTATTTGAATTACAGAGGAAATCGTTTGGCCATTAATCCTTTGTTTTTTACTTCTAATGTATCTATTCACAACTAGCCTTAGCCATAAAAAATATATATTCAAGTTTTTGAATTCACTAAGGGACTCCTTAAGAGCGTACGTAATCTTTTAATGCGTCTATATACCATAGAAAATAAAATAGTAAAGTGTGTTTGGTCTCATCATAAAATACATAGGTACAGATGACAACTTTTATAAAAATTGACACAATTCTACGATACAATATCTTGGATCACATGAGAACAGTCTGGAAGTGAATGTTAGTGTTAATATAAAGTACATGCACAACTTCTGTACCTATCTGTTTTGTGGCGTAATACTTACTTTTCTTGCGAATAAACACTTGATATAAATCATAAGAAGTACTCAAAAGGGTCAGAAGAAGCAACGTTCCGAACACGACACTGCAAAAAGGAGCATTTATTCATCATTAAATATATAGCTATATAGAAGGCAATAATTGTTTACGTAGAAGTAACGCACAGGCCAAACTTTAGGGCTAGAAACTTGAAATGTCGCACACATGCTTTTTCTACTGAACGAATTAAAAGAAAAGTTTCCAAGATGTGTGAGAGGAACCACAATTGGTGGCAATTCTTTACTGGTCGAGACACGGTGCTTTCAGTATGGGGCTTATTGACGTCACTACCCATCTACCCTCACTTTGCTATTAATCGTTGTGGCTAGTTGTGGTTTGTTGTTAACTGACTCTTTAATTGGCCAGTTGTGTAGAATCACATTTGTATTACATTCGACATAATTTTAAAAAGCAGTTTACTACAATATCATAATTATAAATCCATGAAACTTACTAGGCAATATAATCAGCGGTACTATTGGGTCTATCATTTGGCAGCCGACAAAAAGTCTCCGAGTACGCCAACTTGGGAAGTGGGAAGGGTAGCAGAGAATTCATAAAGTTTTCCACCTGTTTGGTTGTGCATACCCTCGGAATACATAAACCGAGTTTTAAACCTGGTGAGAGAACTGTGTTTGCAGCAACCTCCCTGTAATAAATAAAATGGAATTTAAAACTGTCTGGTTCGATCCCCACGTGTATAAAATTATGATGTTATTTAAAATGTAATTTTCTACTATCTGGGTGCCAATTTATCCATAGTATGTTTGTTTACAAAAATAGTATGTTTATGTATATAATATATCAGTTATCTAGTTTCCATAGTACAAGCTTTGCTTAGTTTGGGACTAGATGGCGTTGTTAAATGTCCAGTTATATTTATTATCTTCAAAATAAACTTAATGATTTTAGAGTTGAAAACTTACTTCAATATTGGTGAACTCTGTACATTCGCAAATATGCTCCTAAAATAGAGCATTAATTGTTGCGGGAATAAATCCATCAGGTCCTCCATAGTATACTTCGGGAGCATGCTCTTCCAAATCAGGTTGGTTTTGGAGGACTTCTGTTCAAATGGGATGTTTATTCTACAGTACTTCCCTTGAATGCTCATATCGTTCACTGTGTGGTCGATGGAAAGACATTCATAATAGTCCCCAAAGTCAGCTAGGTTGAGAGTCAACATGCCATTTGGGATTTTTGCGCTCGCATCGATGACTGTAAAATATTTATTTTTATAGAGAGTATATTGTAATGGTTGAACTTACGCACTTAAAGCAAGTTTAAAATAATTATTTTAAGGATTAACTACCGAAATGATAAGATTCTAATACAAGTCACTTTTGGGAGTTTTAAAATTATTATGATAGAATCAATCTAGAAAAGGTTAGTGAATAGGTTTCTTAGTAAGAAATATTAACGTCTATTTAATTATGGGTTTACTAGTACACTTATTGCAAAATTCTTTTCAATCTAGTTACAATTGAATACAAAATTTATTACATTCTAAACATTTTTTGTACATTTTTAGAATGTAATAAACCTACACAATTCAGTCCTATTTTAGAAATATTAACTTTCCATTTCTGTGAAAACATTACGGACCATTTGGCGATAAATCCAGTACTCGAAAAACTTTTGATTCATATAATAATTGCGAGACCTCAGTTGACTTTCAAAGTTATTTCCCAAACGTGACTTAATCCACGATAAATTCTCGTAATATACTTACACCACAAAGCCAAAGAGCTATTCGATAAATAAGTCAGCTGTCTGTGACATTCTTTCGGGTCCAAAACACGTTGATACAGATCCGAATCAAACACATTGTGAATGTTTAATCTCAGTATTTCCATACCAATTTCGTAGCCTGTAAATAATAGTAATCTGAATAATAAAGAAAGATAAAAGACTTTTATTTCAAGGAAACTTAGGTACACTAAGAATAATATTAAAAAAGGTCTAAAAATTAAAATGAAATAAAAAACAAAAAACAAGGCAAGAAGAGGAAAAAGAAAACCATGAAAAAGGTGTACGGCAGTTTATTCTTGGGAAAGAGTGTCCACTCAGCATAAGCCGTGATGATTATCATGTACGGCGCTGATTTTGAGTGTACCCAATGGAGTAACGCTTGGTTTGACAGATTCACAAACTTCTTGTTAGTAAATATGTATATTACTATCTTTCGCCCGCGGCTTCACTCGTGAGACTACAGAATTGACATAGTTGTTTTAAATGTAATAATATGACTTTAATTATAAGTATTTTAATTACACGCTCATAATTTATAGAGAAAAAATACGTAAAAACAAAATAATTCAATTTATTTTGTCTAACAATGGGCTTTTCCTAATTAAAACTACATATAACGAGGTATGTTACTGGCTATGCCTATTACGGCAGTGATCCAGCGGTTAGTTCTTCGGGTGTTCTGGACAATAGTACCTTACCTAATGATCTAAATACATCCTAAGATGCCTTTTGACCTCTCAGTCAGAGTATTATGAAACACAACCGTAAGATGAGGATCATAATTATTAAAATTGTTCAACAATTAGTGAGCCATCGTATACTTTTAAATAGTTAACACGGTTTGTACTCACTACTTGTTTATTTGGTATAGGCCGACAGTTTCGGACCGTTTCGGAGGTCCTCCATCAGAATAAGTGCGACATTTGCGCAGTCACTTCCCGTCATGCACTGTCGGCCTATACCGAATAAACCAGTAGTGAGTATTAACTGTTTAAGCGTGTTAACTGTTTAAAATCATAATTATTACACCCTTGGATTCATTTATTTCAGGTATCAAATGTAAAGATGGCGGAAGATAAACGATTTATCCAAGTTTGATGAATGTCACGAGTTTGAGGTGATGTTAATTCGACGAGGTGCGAAAGCGTTTCGTGCGATTAACTAATCAGTTTTATGGGAGACGGGAAGTTATAATGTAAGGAAGATCGGATTATATGGAGCGTCGAAATATGTACTTTCTTGAGAAGTTCAATCATTTGGTTATTCCCGACACATTTTGGTTCTATTAACGCCTCTTTCAACGTCAATCGAAAATATAGAATTATGGTATTTTTTACACTTTTTCCACATGTTTTTATGAACTTTATTTAATTTACATCCAGTTTCGAAAAATCCTCATCAGGTAGTCCTTTATTAATAAATGTGGAAATGGTATGAAAAAGGCTTTAAATCTATATTTTATAAAATGTATGTCCATCAATACAGTTTGCATGGAGACGACACGATTTGTGGGGTTTTACTTTTATACTTATCTGGCCCTCTGTACACAAATGAGAATACGATCGGAAAGTATCGAAAATCGGAACAAGATTCATAAAAATTTCGACGGAAACGCCTTCGTTCTGACCCGAGTCGGATTTGTGAAACAGTACCTTGGTTCTTTATGAACGTAGGGGAACACTCACTATAAGTCAATGTACTTATTTTCTCGCTTTACCAAAAAAATAACCTTGTTAATTGTATGTACATTTTTTACTTAATTTCTAATATAAACTTTAATTATTTACCTGTGTATTCTGTGAATATTATGTGGCAAATGAAAATAAAATTTGAATTTTAATGTAATTTTTATGATTCACGATTCCTGTAAAAATAAAACGTGATTGATTTAAATGCATAAAATGTTGACGTCGTGCGTTACTACTTGTTAGTAGTAAGTAATTGGATGCTAAGCATTATTTTTAAGTTAGAAATTAAAAAAGAAATATAACCATAAATCTATTTCAATGAACTATCAGACTATAAACTAAATAAAAAATATCTTTCTTAATTTTATGACGATCTGATCTCTGCCTTTCATCAGCACCACAATATAGACACCTATCTAGAGAAATTGTGCACGTACTTTATGTTTTGACCGACATCAAAAAAAAGAGGAGGTAGTTTTTATGTATGTTGTCGCTTATCTCAGGTATTCACGGAGCGATTTGGAAAATTATATATTTTTGCATTCGAAAGAATAGAATGTCAGTGTAGTCCCTAATTTGGTTAAAGGCTAAATCACATGCCATAAATTATCTGGCGAATCATTTCACTGGTCGTTAAAAAAATATGTTAAATATGTATCGATCGAGTTATCGACTGACTAGCTTTATTGGCCGATTGCCGAATGCGGGGTCCCCGCACACATTTATTCGACCGATTTATCGACTGGTGCATTTCGACGACGTCTGATTTGTCGAACAATGTAAATGCGTCATTAGAATAAAAGAGGTGATAACGAAAGGGAATTGTACAGGGAAGAAGAACAAATACAAAGAAGAATAAGCGTCCAGTAGCTTGGTTTTTAATTATTTATTAGAATTCCGAACAAAGATCATACACAGCTTAGGTATATTACAAAACTTAAAATTAGCTTATTGCATCTTCAGTTACAAGAAATCACCGTAGCCATAACAAAAAGTTTATAAAATAATGAGATTACTGAGAAAAGGTAGACTTAGAAATGGCGCATGTACGTCAGAACTTGTACATTTATTTTGCTTCTCCTGTGTGGGTGGCGTAACCAGTGCGAACTTGCCAAGTTAGAGTGAACCCCAACGCTGATTTTGAGCAACCCCTCTTGACAATGGGAGTATAGAGTGAGTATATTTTATTATAATAAATTATGGTTTAGATGTAGATATAGAAAATAATAAATTAAATAAGTGTATACATATAAAGATAGAAATAGTCAGTACTTATTTGACATACACAGCTACTATATAACATAACAAAGAATATAAAGAGGTGCTGTACGGGAGTGCGCATAGCAAATAGGGCAGCCGCTCAGCGAATCCTGCGCCACAGAATGACCACAGGGCTGATTTTCAATGATCCCCGTAGTGTAGTATGACCTAACACCAGATATGGTTATGGTTTTTTAACAATTCTTCTCAAATTATACCGGATTTTAATATAATAATGATTATAAGACAGTAAGGATTGTGTAAGTTTGAGTTTGCTTGGTATCTTAGTATTGAATAATATGAGATTTAGAGAGTGCATGCTAGGTGCTTAGTTTTTCTAAGAAAATAAATAGTTTGTACTCATCATATAATATAAATGAACATATAAATAGTCATATGTTTTGCCAGTGTCGCATAAATTTATTAGTATAAAACAAATGGCAATTACATAAAATTTATCAAAACGCAATATTTGCAGCTTTCTTATTGACAATAGATTTAGTTTGCTTCCCATTATTAGTTTAATTATCTTGTATGTACCTTCTGCGATAGTGTAGCATGGTTACTCAATTTACAACCGTATCTTCATGTAGTTAAGATTAAATTTCTTTGTATTGTATTTACTTGTAAATAAGGGTACTCGTCTTAATTAATTTAAACCGTAGCTGGCAGAACGTAAGAAGTGATATAATGTTATAAATAATACTTGTGTAAAATATGAGTGACGAAAAAGGAAAAAGTAAGTGTATTTTTAGAGCAGTTTATTTAAAAGTGTTATTTAGGTTTTAGCTAATACTTCACACACTATATATTACCAAAAAAAAATGGCTAGTCCAAGTTGGACTAGCACATCGAGGATTCTGTCTATAGCTACAGCTATTTAAATCATGTCAATAATATAATCATTTTATGCCACATAATTTTTTGTATACTTTGTAATAGTAGTACTTTATATAATGCTATAAAATATAACAAAAAACTTTATTACTTCAGAGGATAAGGATATGATGGACTCGAGTAGTTTTTATAACTTTCAACTTAATATCTTAATCCAAAACTGAGAAAATGGTCTTGACAGACAGACAGACGGACTGTCAACAAAATGATCCTAAAAGGGTAGCCTTTTTTCTTTGGAGGTACGGGACTAAAAAAAAACACAAAAAATATTGTGGAGTAGGACAGCAGAAGGTAACGTGAAATTTGAGATCTAAATTGATCTCGCATTGTTTTACACGTCATTAAATTAATTACTGTTGCGGTTCATAAATCAATACCACAGATAATATAATATACTCAATAGTAAATTGTGTCATTCAACAGAATATGGCTTGGGCATTCGCCATTTACAAATGGTTTGTATGTGCTTAAACATGATAGCACTATTCATTGCTCGTGGCAGCATGGGTGTAGCTATTCTGGCTATGACAGATACAAACAAACGAAAAGATTCCAAAGTTGAGGTGAGTCGTGAGTGCCATTATGCTGTTTTTATAAAATTGATAAAAACTGCACTGAAAAATATAATCATGAATTTGATATTATTTAAAAAGCACTTACATCCATATAATGTAAGTAAAAAAAGCTTTCATAAAATGTAAAAGTAATTGAGTTAGCACAAAATGTATATTTGTCATTTCTAACGGTTAAGTTCAAAATTCCCCATTTCGTATTTCCCCATTAAATTGATAAATTGCGTAAACTGGAAAAAGTTTAATAGAACGCTATGAATTAACCCTCCCAAGAATAATAATCAATGGAATAAACTTTCAGATTTATGACTGGGACAAAAAGACCCAAGGCATTATTCTTTCGTCCTTCTTCTGGGGTTACATGTTAATGCAAGTCCCCGCTGGGATTCTGTCCAAAAGATTTGGGGGCAAGCTGGTGTTATTGGTTGCTCTTTTGACCAATGGTTTTGTATGTGGTTTTTTACCTTCAGTTATAAAAGTGGTGAGTTTATTAAATCATTAATTATTTAAATAGTGGCACGCCCCGAGCTTGCGTTGTGATGATTCTTGACCTTTCATTTGATACCATCATCGGCTATATTTATATAATAATCACCTATTTCACGCCCTCTATCTTCGTGATCCTCTCACCGATCTTCGAACTCGATATTTTTTTGTCTATACTATTTGCCAATGAAATTTCATCAAGATCCGAGAAACTATACTCAAGTTATCGTTGCGCAAAGAATTTCATACTTACATACAAACGTAGAACGCCCGGCCATCTCAATCGTCGGCCCGGCCATGTGGATGCCTAGTATTATTTACCTAGAGAATCGACATGTAATGTAGCGCTTATTCAAACATTAGATTTTTACATTAGTGTCTACTTTTGTAGCAATTATGCGCTAAATAACACCACTGCAACACACATTTAAGCCAATACATCAATTTGAAACTTTCAAATGAGAGCCTTATTCATAAAATAGTTCTGAAATAATTAGAGTAAAATCGTCTCCAGGGTGGCTGGCCAATAGTTTGTGCTTGTCGAATGATCATGGGTCTGAGTCAGGCGTGTCTGTACCCAGCTAGCCACACGCTGTTGGGAAGATGGCTCCCGGAACACGAACGAACTTCTTACACTGGGTTTGTATATGGAGGTAAAATTATTATAATTATTTTTTGAAATACAGGCAGTTATTTAAATGATATGAGTATATCACTATCAGTGCAATGTTTTTTTTTTAAATTTTTATCAAGGCTATTTTTAAATAATGCCAATCTTTTTCTACCCTCGAGTCGATGACATCACATGATATCCTTACAAAAGTCACCGAGACAGCGAAGTAAGTTAGTATGAGTAATGATAGGTGTGATAATAAACCTAAATTTATCTGGCTAAGTTTAATGCTAAAATACATGCTAAATATTAAACATTTACGGTCTTACTAAAAAAAGTTAAACAACTGTCTTGTCGTCACCACAAAATATTATTAGAGCTTAGGGATAGACGCTGGTAAGACACTGTCAAAAGTAATACAAGCTTAGACTATTGTAAGACACGTGTTTAAATTATTAGACAATGTTATACTAAACAGTTTTTAATCATTGTATTAATTTAACAACTGTTTAGTATAACATATTTTTGTAGTAAGTCTAATAACTTTTTACAGGTAGCCAAATAGGCATAGTAATTGCAATGCCTCTCTCCGGTCTACTAGCCGCAACTACTATGGGCTGGAAACTAATATTCTACACAATATCAGCTTTAATGTTCCTTAATGCGTTCATTTGGCATTTCTTCGCTGCGAGCACTCCAGGCCAACATCGGTTGATGACTGCGAGAGAAAGGGAATATATTGAGAGTGGTCTTAATACTATCACTTCTAGAGTGAGTATTTCTGCTTCAGACGATAAACAACCGGCGAAGGTTCCGCACTAGAAACCCCTTTACTTAACCTTTACCAGAAGTTTAATACATATATATTTTTAATATTTGTTTGTTATGGCGGCAACAGAATACAAGACAGACAGCTATGGCTTAGTAATCGGGTTTTATTTTTACATTTTAGTTACGGAACCCTAAAAATAATATTTCTAATGATTTGAATAATCTACTTTTTTCGACGCCGCGAGCGGAAAGTTATTAAATAAATTTCAATCAAATAAAAAATAAATAAATAAATCATTTATTTTCAAGAAGTTTTTACATAAATAATGTCGCCCAGGTTCCTGAGATGTAAACTGTAAAGATGTATTATTTTTCAGAGCTTCCACACTCCATGGCGGTGTATACTGACCACGAAAGCCTTTTGGGCTGTTCTAGCTGGCCATGTCGGGTGTTCTGTGGTGTACATACTCTTCTTTGTCGACATGCCAACCTATTTAGAGAAAGGACTGAAGATAAGTTTGACTAGTGTAGGTTAACTTTTCCATATTAGATACTTAAAATTATATCAGAAAAATATATTCTAAATCTAAAAATATAATGGTTTGTCATTTTCTCCGCTCACTTTCAAAACAGCCGAAACCAAACAAACTGAGTGTACAAAGTGAGATCTAGTAGTTTTTTCTGTAAAATACATAATATAGGTCTTTATTTGTCCTGAAGTCCTACCATATAGGTTTCCTTATCATAAAGCAAAAGTCTTCTGATGTTATCAATGCTGCCCTTGGTGTTATTAACATCCGTAAAACCTTTTATCATGTAGATGGGATGACTACCATGTAGAAATAGGAGGGGAAAAATTAATGTGGACACTAAAGATCACTGAAAATATTTCAGTAGTGGTCTCTACATTAGACACTTAAAAACAAAGTCGCTTTCCACTGTCTATGTCTGTCTTTATGTAAGCGTCTTCTTTAAGATTATGCAAAGAATTTTGATGAATTATTTTTAATAGAGAGAAAACTAGTGTTGTGATGAAATGTGATAAGGCATCTCAATTATTTTTTTCTCCCTTTTATATAACTATTGTTTGTTAATTTATGTATAGTATTATGTATTCACAAAAACAGTATGTTTAAGTATGTCTATTAGTTATCTCGATTCCATAGCACAAGCTTTGCTGAGTTTGGGACTAGGCGGTGTTATGTTAAATGTCCGTCAATATTTAATTCATTTACTTATTTTATTGTTCTTTTCAGAGTGCCACGCTATCCGCCTTACCTTACGTAGGCATGCTAGTCGGCAACATAGCATCTGCAGTGGCATGTGAGAAGATTTACAATAAAGGTCTTCTGAGATTAGTTACCTTGCGACGTATGTTTAACTCTATAGGTAAGATGCTCATTTTTTATAGTTGACTATTGTCACAGTTAATAGGTCATCTGGAGGTCTGGGTTCGAATCTAACAGTTTCTGGAATAAATGCTTTTTCTTTCTTTCTTTCTGTGACTGAAAAATTATTTTGTATCAATGTTTCAAACAACTATACCAATGTAATAAAGAGAAAATATTTGTGTGTGTTTGTAACGGTGTCACAAACTACTGACCGATATCGAAAAATATTTTACCACTAGAAAGCTGTATCTAGGCACATTAGTCACATGTTATGTCACGGGAGCGATGCCGCATGAAACAGCTAATCATGGATAACAAATTATGGAACTAGATGGCAATATGTGAAACACATTAATATTCAGTTATGAGACGTTATGTTATTGGAAATATCCTACTAAATGCGAAAAAACCGATTGTAAATGCGAAAGTTTGCGTGTATGTGTTTTGATACTCTGTCACGCAAAAACTACTGAACCGATTATGATGAAACTTAGTATAATACATAAGGGTTTAGAATATCACATAGGCTTTTAATCCCAGAATCGCCATGGGATCAGAAGTGAAGCGAGTGAAACAGCAGGGCGCGGCTAGTATTATTATAGTTTAACTTAAAAATCTACATTTCAGGTGTAATTGGAGTAACAGTAGG
>LQNK01001133.1:0-10426 GCA_001586405.1 Phoebis sennae | reverse complement strand
CCACTAGGCAGATTTTGGTTAAATTTCACATGTTGATAGACCATAATTAGGTGCAACTTATAGGCTATATTTTATTTGGAAAAAAATATTTTTAGGGGTGGCTTCCCATACATGTAAACGAGGGTTAAAAAAATAAATATACGAGTACATAATTAAATAAGGTATCATTGGATAGGTCTTTAAAAATGAAATGGAGGTTTCTAAATGTGTTTTTTGCTAAAATAAATATTTTTTGAGATATACGCTTCTAAAGTCGTGAAAATGTCATACCACGTGGCAATGTTTGATTTTGGTTGAGTTGCGGACATGCATTTTTATACTCTTAACGTATAGATTAAGACGTTACAAATACTCAATAAATTATTAAAAATCTTCAAAAAATAACAAACTTTCCGCCCGCGGCTTCACTCGCGTGGTCTACAATTTTCTGTAATTTTCTTTATTCAAAAGGCGCGCGCGCAGTGTGAGATTTTGGTCAAACCTATTTTCATAGAAAATTAAAAAAAAAACTATAGAAATTCGTATATATCAGCGGCCTTGCGACCGTAATTTTTTTAAACTTTTGTTGTGCGCCTCTAAAAATACAGATATTAGTGACCCACGCGTGCGAAGCCGCGGGCGGAAAGCTAGTAATACATAAGGGTTTAGAATATCACATAGGCCTTTAATCCCAGAATCGCCATGGGATCAGAAGTGAAGCGAGTGAAACAGCAGGGCGCGGCTAGTATTATTATAGTTTAACTTAAAAATCTACATTTCAGGTGTAATTGGAGTAACAGTAGGTTTAGTGGTATTATCTTGTATTGGACCGGAGAGTAAGAGTTTAGCTATCGTTATGCTGATCGTCACTCTTACTCTGTGTGGATTCTTCTCTGCTGGTTTTATCGTGAGTATACTATTTCTACATTTCTACATTACAAAAAAAAAAAACATTAGAGTCATTATATTTATTTAAGAGCGAGCAAGCGAAGCATGCAGTTCACCTGATGTTAAGTGACTGACCGCAGCCCATGAGCAAAGTGTCGCAGATGCCTTGTCAGCTTGAAGGAAAGGGAGGGAATAGGAAGAGGATAAATAATAGGGAATCGAGACAGGAGTGCAATAGGATGAGAGATGGAATTTATATTTCCTTACAAGTTTCGCGCAAGCAAATCATTCCTATACTTCGTATACTTAATATTGAGCTTTCTGAAAACATACATAATTAAACGTTATTATCACAGAAAAGATAGAAATTTTTAATTCTATTTATTTTACTTTTTTTATTAATATCTTTTTCAGATGAGCCATCTTGATTTATCACCAAATTACGCTGGAGTAATGCTATCCCTGACGAACTTCATCACAACAATGGGTGCTGTCTCTACGCCAATTGTGACTAGCTTTATTTTGAGAAACGATCCAGTAAGTATCGAATATTTTACTAGTTTTTCTAGATACATAGTCTCATGCAAAAGTAAAGCCCGAAACTGGAGCTAAACATGTGTGACTGGCACACCTTTTGCTCACTCAATTTTACATCTTTAGTTATAGTTATGCTATCAGCAAATATTTTGGAAAATTCAACCTTAAGAGAACTACTTAAAGTTGCTACTTCACTGTGTGCACAATCGGCCTTTAAAATTTGCCGTATTAATATCAATAAAGGGTTTTACTGTATTTATATCCGATATCCTATCATTATTTAATTTTCTTGACGTAATATTACTAAGTGTTTTTTTCAATTATTTGCCTATGAAATTTATCAAGATCGGATAAATAATACGCCCGGCCATTTAGACTCTGAGACCTCACTTAGCTGGTCAACAATCATATTTTTCGTAACAGACAGACGTTGGACGATGGCGCATCGTCTTCCTTGCCACAGCAGTGGTGGGTGTTGTCAGCAACATCCTATATGTGATATTCATAAAAGCTGACCGACAAGAGTGGGACGATCCACATTATTTGGACAAGAAGAAGGGGGATACAGGTACGTTACAAAACTTCTTAAGAACAAGCAAGTGCCAATCGGACTCGCGCACGAAGGGTTCTGTACCAGAGGGTGGGCGGGGGCTAAATATTTAATTTTTATTTGTAGTATATTTTGTTATTATAGCGGCAACGGATAAAATATATCAGTTGTGATCCAGTTTTCTAGATACACATACATACAGACAGCGGAGGCTTAAAACTACACAACGCAAAACTCGTTGTGTGGATGTGGATCTTTTTTAATAGATATAGTGAAAATAGCATACAACTCATAAAATAACGTTTATTGAATTGAAAATTCGTTATTTTTGTAAAGGTTCCAGTACCTTTACAAAAATAACTTACTTACTATTACAAACATTTAATAAAATAATAATCTAGTATTATCTTTGCAGAGGAATCGAAGCCAGCGTTGAAAATGAATAATGAAGAATTTGCATTAAAACAATATGAAAAAAATGAACATAAATTGAATGAAGAAAACTAGAATATATATAAAACATATATATAATATTAAATTATTTTTGTATAACAATATGTAAATAAATACCTCTGAAATTAAACTAAATATGTTTTTTACTTTTCACACAAGAACTAACATGAAAGAATTTGATAAGATTTATTAACAAGAGCACCACCGATGGGGGGGGGGTCGTCCTAGAGACAAAAAATTACAAAAAGATCATAAAAAATAAAGTAAATAGAGAAAAGCAATAAAATAACGAAAGTTAGGTTGCCTGCAACTGAAACAGGCAGCAGTCAGCATAGTAATTTTTTAAATATAAAGACTGAAGATTTTAAATAAACAATTAAGTATAACATAAATGTTAATTAGCATAAATGGTCGACTCATAGCCCAACTACAATATTTACACCATAATCTATACTAATATTATAAAGAGGAAAGATTTGTTGGTTTGTATTGAATAGGCTCCGAAACTAGACCGATTTGGATGAAATTTTGTACAGAGATTCTTTGAAACCCCAATGACATAGGATAGTTTTTATCACGAAATTCCTTTGGGAAGATAGGCGGGTGAAACCGCGGAGCTCAGCTAGCTTATAAGTTTGTACCATCACCATTTCCGACTCCGAAGCGAGACTAATTAAAACGGTGTTAATTTCAATTAATAATTAATGCACAGGTAAATTAATTCTCTAGATTACATAAGATTATGTGGGATTAGCCAGAATTCTAGGTTAATGTGTTATTATACTAAACGCCTAGATCTATTTTCCACTGTATATAGTTTACTTTCAAATCTTATCGTCCAAAACTCGGAACATTTTTTAAGTAGGTGGTTGAGGCAAGCTGAAAACTTGTATGTTATCTCTCCTATCATGCCCTTACATGCAGAACCTACTATATGTCCATAAGAGAACTTTATCCATCAAATGGGATGAGGCGCTTCAAAATAAGCGTCGAAAATATAATATGAAAAAATATACAAAGAAGAAAGAAATTAACATTATTAACCTTAACTATTGTTAGTAACATTTGTTTACAGTAACTAAAAAGTCAATGTCGTGATAGTATATTATTTTAGTGGTAGCAACTATATAATTGATTACAGAATATTGTTATGTATTTAATCTTGAATGTTTAAGAATCTAATGCATTAGTTAACTTGGCATAGTATTTAATATTGTAATTAAAAATGTGATAAAGTAAAACTAGCGTTATGTATCTATTGTTAATGATATTGTCACTTACCCTCTCTTAAATGGTGTGTCATTGACTATGATAAAATAGGTTGTCAGTGTTGTATTCCTCTCTTACTGTTACGAAACCTTGGATAATGAACATGTACGTACAAGTGATGTGTATCATTGGAAATAATTCTAAACACTATAATATAGTACTACTTAATGAAAATACTGTGTTTAATATTTTACATTATTATGGTCGCTGTCACCCGTAACCACGCTCGCTGTAAAGTGCTGGAACGTCGAGTTAAATAATAATGTAAAATAAAGTATAATAAACCGCGTATAAAATTATTTAAAAAGTATTTTATTTAATATGGAAAGTATTCACGTTACTACTGTGTTAATTGAATTAGTGGTACAACCAAATTCACTAAAAGTCCACTGGAACCATTGCTTACTCATTCGCACTTACAGATCTAATCATGTGTTGAAAAGGGACAGCAAATCCTTAAATCTCACTGATTTTAAACAGACCTTAATAAGAGCCGACAAGCCTCAAGTTAAGTGAAGCTACGTGCTTCAAAAACTAATAGAGTGAAGGAATTTCGGTTTGTTAGGAAACTTGTCGGTTTATCTAGATTTATACGTATAGAAAATAGATATTATTATAAAGGGAGAATTTTGTAGCACCACCTGAAAAGAATGTACTTTTAATATTCTAGATAAAAAAAATACTAAAACATTTCTTACTTTATGATAAATAAAGGAATAATAGGAAAGAAAACTGGATTACAAAATTCCACCCTGTATATTGTATATTTTCTTTATTTTCGATATCTGAGATGTTTTAAAATGTTCCATAGCGTGGATTCGCTCCCGTAGCATAATGTTTAATAGTCTATGTTTATCAGGGATAGTGTAGGAATCCAATGGTAAAAGAATTTTTCAAATCGGTCCAGTAGTTTTAATGTTTACTCAAGGAACAATACATTCTTCATTTGTATATAAGAGATACAGTACTTTTTGTTTTCTATTGAATCTGTGACCGCTTGTTCTGTAGTCAAACTACTAGACTATTGATCTAGTTCTTAATAAAAAAATTAAATAAAATAAATTTTTTTGAGAGAGAGAAAAATATTTATTCGCTGTAACACAAATACAATAGGTTCTTACAATAAACATATATTTAAAAAAATATATATCCGTGAATATTGTGTACAGCAAAAAGGTTACAGACTCAGCACAATGTATCAAGCTTTCGACTTGACACGCTGATTTTCAGCCATAACCTAAGTGTTGTCACAGAAAAAAAAGAATTATACATATTAAGCAACTTAATCAATTATAGTGGAGACAAAAAAAGATGTCTCAGCTATGCTATTCGAGATCAATGTTTAGAATTTTCTTGTGTTGTAGTTTCGAAATAAAAATTGACTTTAAAAGAAATAAATCGCATTCGAAGATTTCACAAACTACTAGACAACAACTGGGGCTCAGATGTTCTCTAACTTATTATATCCAACAAAGAAACTTGTTGCATTCATAAAGTTAGTGAATAAGAAATATTTATATCCTCCAAGAAAGGAAAAATCTTGAAAGCATGTAGATAAGGCCATATTTTGTCCAGTCAATTCAATTCTTACATTAATGTGAATTTTTAAATCTCAAGATAATAAATACATATCCAGGGACATTTGACACTACGTCATATAGTCCCAAACTAAGCAAAGCCTGTACTATGGAAACTAATATACCTACTTTAAAATACTTTGTAAATACATGCATACTATAGATAGATAAACACCCAGTCAGTAGAAAATTACAATGTTCATCACATAATTTTCGACTCGTGGGGATCGAACCCACTACCTTCGGCGCAATGGACCATTGCCACAACCATTGCGCCAATAGTTGTTAGATGTTTTTTTGTCAATCATGCCGCGATTTCTGAACTGAGCGAAATTTCATATACCAAGAAATAGATTAGACTTCATGATAAAAAATATTTAATATCGCTAGTAGTAGTAAGTACAAAATATCTTTTGCAAATACGTAATAACAGGTATGACAATAAAAATATATTTCATTCTAATATTAGCTGACTGTTTGACATTCAAATATTAGAAATCAGATGATGAACGTTTTTTTTTAAAAAAAAGGTAAGTACCTATGAACGTTACGAAGATGTCAATTTACTTAGCTGTATAACGTTTATCGTTTAAAAATTTTAATCAATTTGAAAAGAGAATTTATATTTTTTATCGTAAACAATAAATTTAATGAAATCTTGTTTGTTGACAGTACAATAAACGCCAAACATTTAATCTGTACGTGATGCTTATCAGATAACAGAAGAAACCTTCTGTAGAACACTATTTAATGCCACTGTATGACGTCTAGAGTCTAGAACAGGGCTTCCCAAGTTTATTTTGTAGTGGCCCGCTAATTTCACATTGAATACTCGCCCTTTTGTCTCTAAAAATTAGGTCCCTTTTGGCATCTGGCATGACACATCAGTGTTACTATATTTTTATTCGTGTTCATTTTACATCACACAATACAATACATGGATGGATTTATTGTTTATATATGACATCAAAATTGTACCCATATTCATGAAATAAAACATTTGAATTTGAATTTGAATTTGAATACATTTATGATAAATGTATTGTGTGATGCCTTTATGACAAATAAATGTTTTTTCTTTCTCTCACTATTTTAGTAACACTGATTTCACTCATCAAAGGACTGCGTATACAAACGTGTACTTACATACAAACATACACTGGGCCGTCTCGACTAATACAAGTTCTCGCTTATTTATTCTCTCAAATTTTAGTGCAAATCGTTACGAAAGAAGGTTTATTTTTTTCTTAAGAATTAGATTAAAAATTAATATTAAGGATGTATCAATATATATATTTTAGTTTTAAAACTAGACGAGAATGTTGCATTCCGTTGCAGGTGTTGTACTTCGATGGTCCAGTAAGCAGTTGCGACCCGACAAAAGTGAAACCCTGGTCTAGAAAAATTAGATTAAAAACCATACAAAGAACAAAAAAACTCCTTATTCCCTCATAATAAGATTCATAATGTAGAATTGTATGAAGGTGAAATTAATATTATTAACGATGATTCGAGGAATGCAAATAATGAAAATCAAGTTTACAATGCAAATGTATACAAGGATGTTATGTATATATTATGTGGTTTGAATAGCAGAAGGTTTCGTTCACATCTCGATTACAACGATAAAAGTAAGATAAAATTGACAATAGAAAATGGTGAGATGTAAATAGTTATGGATACAGAATTCTTGAGGTACAAATTTGAAGATAGCCATGATGGGGTTATTACAAAAACTAGTGAGTATTTATTAGCTGTTAATAAATATCAAGTTACCTTGAAGAAATTACTGCGCTCTTCTGTACAAATGGTTACGTTTGGTTGGTTAATTTGTAATTTCTTTTTTATAAATATCTGTACAAAAAAGTAAGATAAATAAATAAGTTTTTGAGCGCAACGTCTCGTTTATTTTTATTGGAATTGGGCATAAATGTAAAATGAGAGAAGGCAAAAAGAAAGTTTGTAAGTATGAATTGGTAGTACTATTTACTACCCGTTTGTGATGTTACTTGGTATAGATAATATATTCAGAATAACACATAGGCTACTTAAAATCCCAGAATTCTCAAAGGATCCTCCCTTCTTCGTTCTATATTCCTACAATTACGCTATTCTGATATTTCTCTTAACTCTTTCAGAGTTTAAACTTGGTATACGGCACCTGCAAATGGTGTACATGTTCGCAGTGGCAATTGTGATGGGCATTATGAGAGGAAGCACTGCTGTGGGCATCTTTGCCATTTCAGAAGTCAATGAGAACTCCTATGTTGAGGTAAATTGTCACTAACAAATATCAAATTCAAAATGAATCATGACCAATGAATCACACCAAAAAAATGTTTCAAAATAGTTTATTTAGTATAGCCTTATAAACAGACTATAAAATTTCAAATATATAGCCTTTAAGGCTTAGATGATGCTACTTATAGATGAAAATTCATTAGTGCACATTACAATATTTTGGCTAATTATTTAAATAAAATAAATAAAGTTTTATTAGTAAAGATTATAAAGTGATATAAAAACGTTAGCTTAACTACATGACTTCTCCGTTTGACGTTTTCAATTGATTTTTATCACGTCCAGCGCACCCTAGGCAATCAGCGATTTTCATTTTAAGGTCATTGCCTAATCCTTCTACCAGAATGACTTCACATGCAATGATCTCGTGTGATACCATCGTCTAGATCAGTGATTGCCAAAGTGGTCTATATCGACCCCTAGGGGTCTATACCCCTATAAACCATATAGGTTGTCATAGGACAACCTGCAAGGGGTTAATTAACATGTGTTTTTAACATTAGACTTAACTACAGTTAGAAATTTACAGGAAATCAATATCAGGTAAATAAGGGGTCTACCCAACTCGAAAAAACATGGCAAGGGGTGTACGACCAAAAAAGTTTGGGGAGCTCTGGTCTAGATAAAAGGAAAATATTCTTATTTATTCCTTAATATTATAATAAGATATCGTAATGATTTTATATCATTCTTAGATTCACCACTGGAACAGACGTATCCAAGGAACAATATTGTCTTGGTATTTATTTGGTTACGCGCTCAGTATTTTACCGGCAGAGAAATATCTTGTTCAAGTGGGCGAAAAGTTCGTTTTGACGGCTGTACTGCTAATCAATGGAGCTTTATCTTCGGCAATGCCTACTATTGTTAACAAGGTAAATTATACATTTTCGTAAATATTATTAATGCATTTATTATTAATGCTTTTGTATGGGGTATTTTTTTGTTTATTATTTTATATTGTTTCCTCGATAAAATATAGCTTATGCTACTGTTCAATCACAAAATTATCTCCCAATACAAAAATCATATAACAACAAACAATGCATGGATCGAAGATGCCAATTTTCGTCATTATTTTCAACAAAATAACGCAAAGACCATTTTCATATTTAAAGTGATGTATGTCTTTCTGTATTACCACTTTTAAATTCATGGTCCTTGGTAATCGTATTCGATTACCAATCACTTTACTGTAATGACCTATCTTGACATGAAGAACGTATAAACATGTGAATCCATTCAAAATATTGGCGATCGATTTGATTACGCCAATTAAAGTCAATATTCCACTACAAAATAATGCCAAGACCATTTCCACATTTAAAGTGATTTCATTCTGTATTACCACTTATAAATTCACGGTGCTTGGTAATCGAGTAAGCCCACTTGAAATTTTATTTCGAGAATACTTTAGCTGCTAAATTTTTGCGTGTTGTTGGAAAGTTTGAGAGTCTTCAACATTTGACTTGAGTTTCGAGAGATAAACGCTTTCGAATTTCCGTACTATTTGCGTTGAATTAAATTGAAAATTAATTATTACTGTTTTATGTATTGATAACTTATTTATGTGGCATTTTTGTAGGTTATATTTTGATGGAACATTTAAAAATTTTAGGTAGGTATTATATTCCAGTTTTCACCGATTAATTTACAATTTAAAAGATATTGACTGTTTTAATTAAGTTTTATTACAAAGTAGCTTTGAGTTCGCGGCTTCGCCCGCGTGGGGCGTGGGGCATTAAAAATATGTGTTCTATTTCTATAACGGTTATACAGACAGACAGACAAAAATTGCACTGATTGCTTTTTTGGCCTCAGTATTGATCCCTAATCACCCCTGATAGCTATTTTGGAAATATATTTCATGTACAGATTATCTTGATATTCATTTGAAATGCGATTAAAAATAAAAAATATTATTGAATGTAAAGGTCTGATTGTTTAAATTTTTATTTCGATTTCCACCTTATTTTAATTTTAATTGTTTTTAGTTGTTTTTAATATTCGTTCAACTGTTTCTGGAAAAAATGCTTTTTCTTTCTTTCTTCTAAACTTAGATTAGACGTAAAATTAAACGTGTGGTAATAAAATGAATAAAATATTAATTGTTTCTGACAGGGTGGTTGGGTTGCAACATGCAACGCGCAGTTTCTTCTCGGCATGACACAAGCATGTATTACTCCCATGAATCAAAAGCTTATGGCGAACTGGTTACCACCCCATGAAAGGTCGTCTTTCAATCGATTGATACAAGGAGGTAAGTACAACATTTATTCGTTGATATCATTGTTTATCAACTTAATAAAAAAGACGCCCACGGAGAGTTACGTACCTATAAGTATTATCTTTGACATGACAAAAATCATATTCTCTTCTTAAATATTTATTTCATTATTTTTCAAATTATTTTGTTGTTATAGCGGTAACAAAGACATATTATCTGTGAAATTCTAAATTATTTAACACAATTAGACAAACAGACTTACAGTGGAGTCCTAAGGTTAAGTACGTAGTAAGGCTCCTACTTACTTAACCTTAGTACGTTATGAGTACTGAACTCTTAAAGTATTAGCAGTGCAGGAAAAAGATTTAGGGCACCGTAAACACGTACTTCATATGAACTGACTTTCCCTTACTCAAATAAACAATATAGCGGCTAATACGACACGATAGGTGAAATCAGCCGCCAATGCAAAGCCTGTGTAAACTCTTTGAAGTACAGATAAGATTGCTGGCAAGTATTCTAGTCAAAAAGATGACGATATTTTTGTCCGAATCCAGTAATCAAAACCGAGATCTTTGCTATATAATTATATTATATAAAGCTACACTACCACTCACTGACTCACTGACATCCATTTTCTCAGCC
>LQNK01001131.1:249963-261530 GCA_001586405.1 Phoebis sennae | reverse complement strand
TAAATAAATTATTTATTCTGTTATTTTTATTAAATCTTAATGAAATAGAAAAAATGAAGAATATAATACTTTCCAAGGCTGATTTAAAAAGTGCCATCTAGCCGTCACAGTTGGCATCTCATCGTATTATAATTCGACAAAATAAAAATTCGCTTATAAACTTATGAAGTGTTTGGTATAAGTGTACTTCATAATTTAGCATTCGTATTTGTTATGACATGCTCAGAATTTTTGTATGGAGTTTACACCGCCTGCTGTCATCTGTGGCGTGCAGACGTATCCGTTGAGCTGTGTGCCTACTTACTGATATCTGAATCTTTTATTTAATGCTCACCTACAACCATAGGACATAACAGGCATATTTAAGTTCTTCATACTAAGTGATACCTGTTTAAGTATAAATTTCTGAGTATTTTAGTGAATATAATTTAAGTTAAATTTGATTACAGTTACTGGAGGTTTAGTGCTATCGAAGAGATGAGAAGTCATGAGTCAGCTATTGAACATAATTTTATTAATTTATTATCCTTTCCAGATATCGACAGGCCATCCCGGGCAAATCCTTCCAACAGGGCCTACATACACGGTTTATTCATGAACGCCCCAGCAGACGAACTGAAGAAGGGCGATATGATCGTACCCTATGTTCCTGCCGTCCCAGGCTTGGGCACAGGGTACCATCGCTTCATTGGTCTGGTCTATACACAACAGGGATATATCAATCCAAATATTACTAGTCTGATGAGGTGAGTAGAATCTTGTAAAATTAAATATCCTAATCTTGAAGACCCTTTCGTCTGGCCTGCCTGGCCACATCCCAAGGCTCTACCCAGTTCCATCAAGAAACGATTAACTGACAAAACACTTGTATAAGGAACCAACACTTATATTAATACCAGAGATCAATCGCGCACTTTGGAAAGTGCTAAATGCAATATCAATAACTAGACTGCAGGATAGCAGTTCTGCTGCTTCCGTAACGGCGCTAGCGAAACTGTTTATTTTTTGAACCCAGAGGAGCAAATTCAACTCACCCCTAGGGAAATCCTACAGTTAATCAACGCTGTACGGCTGAAGGGTGGGCATTAGTGAGTGGCGATCACAATAGATCTTTTCATTCGCAGCGATAAATGCCTCCCCGACCGACAGCGGTCATGGTGGCCAATCTCATCAGAGATCAGCCAGGTACGCAGGAGATATTATAGTGCACAAGTATATGCGCAAACACAGGTGCACTCTCTATTCCTTCACCCTCATAATCCGATGGGACGGCAGACCGACACGACCGGTGAGAGAATTGGCGCAGGACCGACGGCTTTACGTGCTCTCCGAGGCACGGGGGTGTTCCAACACCGCCAACTTCCAGACTTGGGGCTGCTATTGAGACTTTTTTAGAAAATCTCAATAACATTTTTTTTTTATGGCCCCACCCGGGAATCGAACCCGAGACCTCTCGATCTGTAGTCAAAGATGCAACCACTAGACCAACGAGGCAGTCATTCGCAGCGATACTATACGACTTATGTAGCATGTTTTGTTTTAGCAACAGTTTTTGATGGTAGGATTCAATAGGAGAGTTTTTTTAATATCACTACAATTTTAGGTCGATTTTTTTTAATAGTTAACTCTTAGTAATTCGTACAGGATTGCAACTGCAGATTAAGTGGTCTCGGGTTAGAGTCTAAGGCCCGTATTCAGAGTTGTATCTTAAGCAATGATTCAAGTTTTAAGTCGAGATTTGAGTGAAGATTTCATTCTAGAACGTTAATTAATACTCGATCTGACAATCGTTTCTCCAACGATCGCAGATCACCAAATCTACCCTCTGCTATTTATTCCAAAACGTCATTTAAGTCGAGATCTGTCACTGAGTATAGATTTGATCGTTGATTGCGTAAATGTGGTGAATAGGTGTCTTGAGTAACGATTGACATTTTACTATTTAATTGTTCCTTAATTGTTATAGTTTAAAATAAAGATATTGATAGCTATTTAAAAAACAGTTCTTTAACTAAAATATTTGATGATGTGCCGAGTAATAAAGTGACGTGAAACATTAAAGACAAAAGTAAATTTTGATTATCGTTTCCATGATCATTGATCATATCCTTACTCAAGACAAGTTTCTACGGAAAAAAGCTCAAGTTTTATTTCGGAATAAGGTATCCTCTTAAGTGCTGATCGATAATCAAATCGAATCTCGGTTGAATGTTGATCTGAGCGACAACTCTGAATACGGGCCCAAGTGCAGATCAAAAAATTGCTATAGATATAGCTCTCAGTTTCCGTCCCATTGCATTATGAGTGTAAGAGCGTAGAGAGTGCACTCGTATTTGCACTACTATATCTCTTGCGCAATTGGCTAGTCTCAATTTATATTGATTACCCGCGCCAGCTTAGGCCAAATCAAAATATTACTTTCGCAAGGATACAAAATAATACAATCCTGTATTCCTAACAGCTTGGCGCGAAACCGGTTGGATTTCTCTGCCGTGCAATTTGCAGAGGAGTTCGATCTGGAGGGACCAGCAGCTGGAACGTTCTTCCTTGCGGAATTTTCTATCTGCGGACATTCTGACAAACATTATCATTGAATATATGAATGAAAGACGACAATTTGTTAACTGTATATTGTTATGCTAAGATTGTGTACATGTTGATTAAAAGAAAAAATAATATGAACGATTCAACATATTTTGCTTTGGTATTTAAAATATTTTTGTAATTCAGTTAAACTGAAACGGATAGATAGGATGAATTTTTTATTTCCTTTCAATTGATTTATCAATTTTATTTTAGATATTTCATCCTTATAATTGACTAGCCGCGCCCTGCAGTTTCACCCGCGTAAGCCCGTGCAACAACATAGGATCTTTTAATCCCGAAAATCCCATAGGAACGGCCTATATACGCTGATGAAACCACGGGCACAGTTAGTGTATAATAAGCCGCGTATAAATGAATTATTATTCGTCAAAGAGGATTTTTATTCAACAGCAATGAAATTGCATTTTATTTAACATTTTGAAGAATTTTCCAAATTGGGGTCCATAAACGCCGGAGATATGCGGTAACATGCATTAAAAAAAAGGTCGAATTGATAACCTCCTTCTATTTTTTGAAGGTCGGTTAATAAAATACATGATAACATTTTAAAACGTCGTATTTTAATTAATTATTTTTTGTATCAATATACGTCATTAAATTAAATAAATTTGTATAACATGAAACCTGTATTATTTCCCATTGCTGAACTACCGAATTTTTATCGGTTGGACACTTGAAGTATGGAGATATAGAGTGGACTTATACCTGGAAGCTGGTTTTATAATATGATTGTTATAACAAATAAAAACATAAGTACAAAAAAAAACAAAAGAGAAACAATAGGTAAAATTATTAACAAACAACCGAAATACTAGCGCGCCCGTGCGGACGTAAATTGTCCATATCCTTGCCGCTTCTCGAAAGCGTCGTTTATGGCGCGCGAGAACAAAACCGCGGCAACCAATCACAGCGCATTGCGCTCAACGCTACGTTCAGAAACGTGGGAGAACCACGGCGTAAAACACAGGCCGTTACATTATTTTTAAAAGAAAAACTAACAAGCACGGTATAACGAATATTCAAAATATAAAAAGATGTCAGTGTTATATTTTTTAACATTTCTGAAGGTACGCATTTTCAGAATCGAAAATTCTCAAAATTCGCTTTATTCGATTATTGATTCGAAGTAGAAAGATATACATGTGCCATATTATGCACTCACTACACCACACACTGTATATGACATTTCTAATCACTTTAGAAGCGTACATATATATCTTGTCAACTATTTATTTGAAAGTAAATCTATTAAATTATGGAGACAATTTTGATGGAGCTGTGCAGCTAAAACCGTACCTACCCATAAACGTCGAACGAACTGCCCTCAAGTAGGGGTACATTACAGAGTACAAGATTTCTCTTCATATGATCTGCTCGAATAACTACAAAAATACTTGAGTTCCTCTCGTATTACGTCCATATAATTTTAACGTTCTGTTTATTTATTGTTATATGGATCACCAACATGACATACATTGTTAATATGATGCTAGTTTTGTGAAATTACAATTACAGTCGTACGGCCGTTATAAATATTCTATCTATTCCTTGTTTTGCTCCCTAACGGCCGTTTTCAATATTCTATCTATCCCTTGTTTTGCTTACTAAAGTCAGACAAATCTATCTATTTGCACTTACTTTCATTTCAATATCCTAACGACGGATACATTTGCTATGACTTTTGTCTATTTGTTGTCATATAATCTGACATAACCATCTATCCATAATTTATTTATTTATTTATTAGGTTTGCCAATGTTTGAATACATAAATAAATCACAATTTCTATCTTAATATACATGAGATAATGCTACAAACACTTACAGACAAACACAACATGCACAATATAATAATAACTAATGACATCGAGAATGATATATATACACAGAAAAATTACTACCAACATACACAGACCACTTATATAAAGTTTTACACATAAATTTATTCACAACTGTATTTTTTTAAATAAGATTGTTCGGAGGGTGCTGGGGGACTGATAGAAAATATCAATATCGCTACTATGCCTATTTACCGCTTTACACATTCTGCAGATAGGAGAATTATTGCCTGACACTGTTTTACGGCGGGGAGGATAAAAAGGTTGGATGGATTTACGAGGATATCTTGAAGGTACTCGCAAGTCAAGTTTCTGGAGGAGTTGTGGACAGTCAATTCTAGAGTTTAATACTTTTGATACAAAGAGGATATCGAGCATCTCTCTTCGATTTTCCAGGGTACTCATACTGAAGTGCGATAGTTGTTCCTTATATGATGGTAATTGTGTCCTTGATTTTCCACTGGAGTAGACAAGATGTAATAGAAACCTTCTTTGTATTCCTTCCAAGCGCAAGGAGTGACATGCATAGTGGGGTCTCCAGACAACTGTTCCATACTCCAGGATGCTCCGAACTAGACAGTTAAAAAGCACTATCTTCATCTTAACGTTGTGTAGGCCCTTAGTGTTTCTTATCAAGAAACCTAGCATTTTCGAAGCACGCGTTATGATATTATTTATATGAGAAATGAAAGTTAGCTTTGTGTCGAAATAAACACCTAAATCTCTTATTTGGTCTACTTCTGTGATAGCTTCATTATTAATACTGTAGGTGTACTGCAACGGATTTGTTTTGCGAGTGAAACTGGCCAGATAACATTTCTTAGTGTTTAAATAATCATAGATACATTATTGAAATGGCCGTTAATCTTTTCGGTATCTATCTATTATTCAGTTATGTACTTTAAGGATAAAATATTGTGTGATATCGCATTTGTATACCTGCAGTCCACTCTTAAATAGTTAGCATACCCCAACATTATACTGTGAGCGTTGCAAGCAAAATGAGTCTTTGGTAAGTCTACGACCATAGTTATACATTTTAGAATTTTTAATTGTTATAGACACTGTGTATACGACAAATTAACAAAAAAAATAACAATGTTTTGTAAATGGTTGTTATTTACTAAAATTTTCACATGTAAACAGTTAAAACTTATAATAAACATCCGAATTCAGTTATCAAACAATGGCTAAGATAAATTAACTAATTCAGAGATAGATTTTTATTATCTGTGCTCAGAGTAATAAAAAAGTAGGTAAGTATAGTAAAACCAACAAGCTTTGAAGTGTATCAATAAAGGTCTTAAACTTTAATTTCTAATGAAACACATCACTTGCTCGTACATATTTATTATCCAACATCTCGTAACAGTAACGGGCGGATACAACACTTGAGTTTAGAACTATAGACAACATACGAGTGGCGCTATTTTACTTTATGACAATAACAATGACCATAATAATGTTTATAATTAATAACTCGACAATCTTACTAATTTCGCGTGGCTGTTTGGTGTACAAATTCAAGTGTCGATTAATTTATTATTAAACGTGAAGATAATAAAATATAAATATTAACACAAATTCTTGATCGATCGACTAGACGGGCGAATTCGACAAAGCCTTGTTAAACTTCTTTATTATTTTTTAGTATTCTAAATATCCTAAAAATTTTATGCGTTAGATAAAAAACCTTATATTTATTAATATGTGGTATAATAGTATTTATGAAAGTGGTGGTAAATCAATTTGTCATAAAGCCACTGATACAGTTTTTATTTTCGTTAATATTGGCCTCGAGATATTGATATTCCCCATAGTTTAACATTTAGCCTTGAAAACCCAGTTTAAAAATTGATCCTGTATATAAAAATATTTGTTATTTTTTTATAAAAATAAATAAAAGATGACAAATTTTTTTTAAAGAACAATTTTGTACTCTTTTATTTATTTAACAATTTAAACTTGTATCTATCAATGTATAATGAGTTAACATGTTTGTGCATTTATTTTATATTCTGGTTTTTCTGTACAAAAATATTATAAATAGCTTTATTGTATTTGTGGTGCTATTAAATAAAATAAACTAAAAATTCTCTCGTCTCAAAGCAGGCAATTTCTTTAAACCTTACGAAACGTTTGGTTTTTGCATTGGTAGTCTTCTACAAGTTCTTATTATAACCAACAGATGGCGCTTTCGATTCTTTAACTCGCACTAGTGAAATGTATTTTAGAAAGATATAGATTTAAAAAAAAAAACATTTTACAGTGTTCATGGGCGACGGTGATCGCTTAATATACACTTTTTGTGGAGCTCACTACATTTAATACATGTAAGGCTCGGATTAAATTATGAATATCACAAATCATAATGACAATATTTAATCTAGACGGAGTTCCGACTTCCGAGTTGGAGAAGTTAGATTATTCTAAATTTATAAATATACAACCCGATTTATAATCATAATTCTCATGCTATGTGATTATATAGTTGTTGTTTAATGACAGTGTGGGGGGAGTTCTACTTTTCAATTGTTTTCGGGTAATGAAGTAGTCGTAAGGACGCATGAACGAGGCGCAGGAAAGAGCTTTTCATTTTTATTATACAATTATACATATAGGTGAACAATAATACATAAAAAACCGCGTTTAAAATCCATTACAAAGCATATTTATACAAAATGAAAAATTCTCGCTATATAGCGATTATGTATTAAAAAGCATTCAATCGAGAATCTCGCCATATCAATCAATATAAATGTATGATACATTTTTTAGATACTCGCCTTTTTAAATTCTTTAGAAAGTTGTGATTGTCCAACAGCTTTGTACCTTCTTTCTATTTTTGCATCATGATTTTTGAGATCTGTTCTACTTGTTTAGTGATAAGCTTTCTCCTTCTACCTTTTATTGAATATTGATGAACAACGGCTATCCATGTTATGTCTTAAGCGCCTAATTTAATATAAGCCACATTACAGAAACACTCATAGTAAGGAAAGAAAAGATACGTTTATTTACAACACACAAAACATTGCTAAACAATAGAAAAAAAAAAAATAGAAACATTTTTACACATCTTAATCTTTCCGGTTACGATTAACCTGCCGTATTATAACCTGGTGAGCAAGAGGTTGGGAGGCAGTACTCCATTACGATGGTCAATGGTTAATCGACTCGATGCTGGAAGTGGATGGAAGCAAACCATTTAAGATGCTAAGGAAATCACGATCACCTTCAAGTACGAGGGAACGACTTGAGCTGAGCCTGAGAAAACCAACAACGTTTAACCTGAGCGTGGACAAAGGTCGGTAGTTTATTATAATAAATAACACATTAGTTTAGTTAAAATAAAGTCTAAAGTTTAGTTTAAATTTAGTTCGCCATCTTGCATGACCATATGATAGAATTAAATGACATCACATAGCATATAGCACATTATCATCTAAATTAAGCGTTTATGCCAAATTTGATTTAAAATTTTAATTGCACGATTTCACCCAGACAGACATACAGGCCGTGATGGACATATTGTGTGTAGTAAATAAACTTATTTTTTTCTTTCATTCTTTCTAAAATAACTAATTACCTATCTGGAATGTTCCGCCATATTGAAATTAGAATGACGTCACATAACTAAGCATGTGTTTGCTTAGTTATGTGTGTTATTCGGCATCCAAAATGAGCGGTTAAAGAAATTTGATTTAAAATTTCAGTTACAAAATTCCTTTCACTTTCATTTGATACCATATTGTGGTAATGCAGATAAATAATTCTTACATAATCCGCCATTTTGGAATTAGAATGACGACACGAAACTAAACATGCATTGCCATTTGCCATGCATAACAAGCTGAAATTTGGTATACACAATACCAATTCAGCTTGATTAATAATAACCAAGTTAAAATTCACTTGCAAGTTTCTCCTCGGACAAACATTATTGATTGATTTGTAATAGTCATACATGTCATTTAATTAATATTTTTTTAGCAAAGCAATTAAACAACCTTATCAACAATACGCTTAATTTTTTTTACTATATTGCGTCAATAGTACAATATGTATGTCTATTTAAGGAGGGTCTTCAGTTACTCACTCGTTTAGTTATAACAAAGATAATATAATACTATACTAGTATTATATACTAAAGAGTGTTATAGTTGTACAGTTGTAAAGAACCTAGCCAGTTGAATATCGCAATATTGGAACTTTTTCACTGACTTCCAAAAAATAAGGGTGACTGAGACTATATATTATATACATTTTTTCTTATGAATCTGTGTTGACCGATAATTTTGACAGTTTTAGAGCGAACTTTAGAGTTTCATAGACTATAATCATATTGGCTATACTCGTATTAAGCTTTACTATATTTGGCTATATTAGGCTATATGTATTATTATTATTATGCTACTTTAAATAGATAGTATAAAATATTTTCTGTCTTTTATTGGTGTTTTTTTATATTACAGTTATAGTAAATTATTGAATAAAAATTGTACCGTTTGTTACAGACAATCAAAATGTACGCTTTATTTTTCTTCGCCGTCATTGGCATTCAAGGGATATTCGCTCAGTTTGACAGCTGCATCGCCATCGTCCCCCCAGTCCACCCAAACGAAGCACGCAGTGTCCCTGAAGCTTTCATAAGAGCTGGTATAGTTGATGACTACATCCCTGTCCCACCAAGTGATATATTAATGGTAAAAATCGATAATACTATTTTTATAGACTTTTAAAATTACCTACTCCTTAACATAATAATCAGTGATGCGCCTAGCAGTGGTTTCACCGAATACCCGATTCCCGTTATTGGGTGAAACCACTGCTAAGCGCGTTACGAATCAGATATTCGGCCAAATTCAGTTTGCCATATTTTGTTTATTTTGTCGGGTATTCAAGTTTTAGCATGAACGCTTGGAACTTTATAATAATTTAATACTCGAACCGATTACATATTCGGCCGAATAAAAATAGTAAAAAAGAGGCTGAACATGCCAAATATTGAAAACAAAATGAATAATCGGCGCAACTCTATTACTTATATTATTTTTATATTTAATACTCTCATGCATTTCACGCGAATCTCTGATATTTGCAGGATATTTCATTGAGTAACTCTTAAGTTACTATTTTATTTATTTAAACTTTACTTTTATATTGAAAAAAAAATTAATACCTTTACTCTAAAATTATACAATTCAAATATTATAAATTTGAATTGTATAATTTTAGAGTAAAGCAAAACTTAATTCTATAACTGTAAAAACTAAAAATATTTGCATGCCTCTTGGCTGAATATAGCCGGATTTACTGTATTTCCACCATTGACACCTATATTCGCAAATAAAATATTTCATTTCATTTCATTTCATTTCATTTCATTTCATTTCATTTCATTTCATTTCATTTCATTTCATTTCATTTCATTTCATTTCATTTCATTTCATTTCATTTCATTTCATTTCATTTCATAGGGTGGACATGAAAATCACGAATTAAGGTTGGGTTCTTACGTGTCGCCGCTTGCTACTCTAAGCCCACTCGAAATATCTTATCCCAATGGAGAAGATAGCGAAAATTATGCAGTATTCCTTTTAGGTAAGTAATTATTAAAATTCTTATAAAATAATAGATAATGTAACACATAATAATGACAATTTCAAGCTGTACAGTATTAATGGCGCTATCGAACTACTCGCAGTGGTATAGTGATCGTTTATTAATGAAAGCCCAATTAGTAAGAAAGAAAGTTTATTCCATACTCACATAACAATTAATAGGAATAACAAATAATAATATAAAAACATTGATACTAATGTATTAATTTATTTTATGTACTTAAATACGAATATAATATGCACTTTAAAATTGTATATTTCTTTATTCTTCATTCTTAGTATTTTACACTTTCACCTGCCTCCTACAACATCATCTCCTATTTCAGTAGGTTGCCTAGAAGAGATCACTTTTGAGTGATAAGGCCGCCCTGTGTGTTGATTGTTACCTTTTTAGAATTTAAGTTAATATCTGTACTTTTTTCAACACAATATTAAAAAGTAAAATATTAATTTAACACTTAATAATAAAATAGGCTTCAAGCTCTGCTCATCGCGTATTTTCATTCTATAATAGGCCAGAAACCGCTTGGATAAAAATATAGGTACCATATTATACTGTAATGTTGTTTTTCAAATATGTATGTAAATTATCATCGCAATTCATACAATAATACAGTAAAATATTATTTTCATCTCTATTAATAAATAATTTCCAATATATACTTATATTTTATTAGAAAAATATGCCATTACAATAAAAACGCAACCCATTAACTGTATTAAAAATAAATAAAAATAATTTTGGTACTACTTTAAAATTTTCCAATTAAGTCGTCTAGAGTCTAGACTGTAATAGTAATTTTTCGTATCAGAATAGTATTATCCAGTTTTAGAAGAAAACATGCAAAAACAACAAAAACCATTAGTGAAAACTATTACACTTGCGGAATAATGAAGTAAAGAACTTAATAGGTAAATTATCTTAACGTATAAATTGTTACCTAAAGTTTTGCGCGCTTATTCCAAAACATACAGGATCAGTACACCTCTTTTAATGTTTATTTATTTATTTATTGTTTTTTTTGTTTAGTTTTTTGTGCGTGCACTGTACATTTTAGAATACGACATACGCGAAAAAGTATACGCGAGAATTTGCGTACTGCCAATGTTTTTCCAATCTATAACAGTTTTAGATCTAGACTTATCTATCTTTCATACATATTATTTACAGTGGGTGTGGGTTCCGATTCCCACTAGTTGAAAATCATGATTTGATGAACATTGTAATTTTCTACTGACTGTGTGTTCAAATATCTCTAGTGTGTATGTATTTACAAAAAAGTATGTTTGAGTATGTCTATCAATTATTGAGATTCCATAGTACAAGCTTTGCTTAGTTTGGCACTAGATGGCGTTGTGTTAAATAATGAATATATTTTTCATGAAATGTTTAAATAATGAATATATTTTTCAGGAGTAGACGCTCCATCCAATAATTACAGCGCCAATACAGCCTTCATAAATGGGATGTTCGTGAACAGCCCAGCTTCTGATATCTC
>LQNK01001131.1:175605-235918 GCA_001586405.1 Phoebis sennae | reverse complement strand
TGGTATGCAACATATATGTTCTATAGATAACAAAACCATGGTTAGATTTTTTTTTTCTGTTTGTCTGTCTGTCTGTTTATCTGTTTGTATGTGCGTCAATCACGTAATAACCACTGGGCAGTTTTTGATAAAATTTTACATACTGATAGATCAATATTAGGTGCAAATTATAGGCTACATTTTATTTGAAAAAAATAATTTTAGGGGTGGCTCTCCATACATGTAAACAGAGGGTAAAAAAATAAATTCGCGAATACATCATTAAATTTAATGTCATTAGATAGGTCTTTAAAAATGAAATAGAGGTTTCTAAATGCGTTTTTTGCTAAATTAAATATTTTTTGAGATATATGCTTCTAAAGTCGTGAAAATGTCATACCACGTGACAATGTGAGATTTTGGTTGACTTGCGGTCATGTCTTTTTATACTCTTAACGTATAGTAACGGTAAAACACTCAATAAATTCTCAAAATCCTTCAAAAAATAACTAACTCTCCGCCCGCGGCTTCGCTCGCGTGTGTTATAATTTTCTGTATTTGGAAGAAGCGCGCGCACTGTGAGATTTTGGTGAAACCTATTTCCATAGAAAATTATAAAAAACACTATAGACATGCGCATATATGAGCGGTCCCGCGACTGTAATTTTTCTAAACTTTTGTCGTGCGCCTCTAAAAAATACAGAAATTAGTAGCCCACGCGTGCGAAGCCGCGGGCGGAAAGCTAGTGTATAATAAAGTTTTATTAGCATTCCACACCACAGATTCATGTAATTTTTAAAGGCTACTAGTATTACCAAATTCTATTTCTGTATGTTTGTAGGATGAATAGCTATGCCCCAAAGTTTCACCCGCGTATAATATCTGTATTCCCCGATCACGTGGGACTTGATCAAAATCCTTTCTTAGCGCTTAACATCTACCTGCATGCCAAATTTCAGCCCGATCCGTCCAGTGGTTTGGGCTGTGCGTTCATAGATCTATTTCTGATTTTTGGTAAATTTACCGTATCATAAATAATTTACAAATAAATCACTTAATCACAATTATTGCCATGATTAACAAAAGGAAAATATGAAACAAAAATGATAATAGGTAATTAATTGTATTTATATAAAATGTAATCAATCATATAATAAACATTCATTAATGAAGTTACGTGATTAGGGATTGATAAGACGTTTATAATCGTTGATATTGTATAATCAGTGACCTTGTCATTAATCTGTATTGAATAATTAGAAACTGCATAAACAAAATTATTATTAGCTATGTATAATCTAATATTTATTAAATTCCAACGCTGAAAATTGTGTTGATTAAGAAGATATAATAGATTAGTTGTACATTCTTGTGATAGAGCGGTAATAGGAGGATGTGGGTCACGTGATGTCAAATATCCTGAGTTATTTGTGTATCCTCTGAAAACCAAGAGGATAGGAAAGGATAACACCAAACATCAAGAGACGTTTGAAAAAAATGGGTAAACGTGGTTAAAACAGTAGGTACCAATACACGCATACATCAAATGGAGGATGATTGGATTATCTTATTTATTTAAAACATTCAGTAGATTTTCAAATACATGTTATTTCATTCACAAAAATCCTACGGTAACGGGAGATATACGGGGTGAAACCGCGGAGCTAGTATTTTAATAAAACAGAATAACTTTTTGGTTTAATAACATGAATACAATTGGAACTGTCAACTTACCGAGATAATTTTTGCAGGTGGTGAGGGGATCACATCTGGAACAATTTTGCTTGACTGGAATGCACTGGCGGCCGACATGGTTGCTACAAAACAACTTTGTCAATCACAAAATATCTAAATGCTACTTTCGTACATGTTTAGACTTTAGATACAGATTGTGTACTACATAGTATATGAAATAAAATGAATTCACTTTATTGTGCACTCCATTATATTAATTTAAAGAACTAAATAATAATAATAGAATAAGAAATAAAAAGGCACAGAAAAAGAATGGACATGCAAAAATGGTAGCCTTATGGCTACATAGCCATCTCTTCCAGTCAACCATTATATATACATGGCAGTATAATTGTATAAGTCATTATAATCTAGTAACACATACAATATTAACCTAATTATATCATTTTTGAAGTTCATTTCAGCGGAAAAAAACCTCATGATAATTAATATTCATGAAATTTATTTCTTTACATTATAGAAAAAAGTTGGCTAGTTAAAATGTTAATTATTCTTGTTTAATCGAATCTAATTAATATACCAATAAATTGTTTCGATGAACAAAAGAGTCTCAAAAACATTAAATATTCTATAACCCGATTAGGTTCCGGATTCAGCTTTTTTATATACAAATTTTATTAAAATTCATACAGTAAAAAAAAAAAAATCCGTTTATTGCCAATCAAAAAACTTAAAGAGTACAATAAAAATACAATCAGAAATATTAGGCAAAAGGGCTATATTCAGCATATGTTACATATGTTACGCTGTTTTTCAATATGCCCCTTTCGGACAGATTTTAGCCGACAAGAATAGTTTTAAAAATAATAAAGAAAAAAAAAAGGAAAATAAAAGCTATATACGACGTATCTAGACCTAATCTTTAACCATATATAGTGTGTTAGAGTGTGTGTGAGTGTGGTGTGTGTGTGTGTGTGTGTGTGTGTGTGTGTGTGTGTATGTTCGAACAATGGACAATAATATTGAACAATATGAACCCTATAGGGACCTCCTTACAATGGGGTTTCATCGGAAGGTTGTCTCAAAAAACTGCCTTTGTTTTGCGAATAGATGTTTTTTAAGTACAGTCTTAAAAATAGATGGGCTCAGTAGTTGTAGTATGATTGACAAACATGCGAACAACCGCCTTTTAATTTACATGGATGATTACATAACAGAAAAAACTCAAGTTTCCAATAAAATTAAAACAACTTTGTATTCATATTTTAATTTAATAAAACTATCCATAATTCATTACGTCGATTCTAAAAATTGCATTCACAGATGAACTAAAACATAAATATTTTAGTGTTTTAGCTCAATCAATGAAGCTAGGACAAGGCTAGGATTCTATATAAATGAACATTTTAAGAGTTTGTTATATTTTCTCTGTGTACTTATAGAGTGACGTTTGTTTGTACGAAAATCTCTAAAATAAAGGAACCAAACTACTATATGAAAATTTCTTGTATTTTAATTAATTTAAATATTTGTTTTTTTTGTAATATTACTAACTTTATAACAATAAACTGTAAGAGGGGAAGTCCAGAATTATTTGTTATAATTGTAATATATTTACAAAAATAAATTGAAAGAATAAATGATAAATAAACAAACAATTAAATAACACTTAAAATACCTTATATGCTTCGCAGCTAGCCGAGGAGTAACGAGCAAAGTATGTATTGTGGCGAAATTTTATGCGTGCGATAACAATGTCACAATGATCAGTGTATTGTTTGTGATAAGCGTTCACCTTGCGCTTGAACTTGGTTTTGATAATTTTTAACAACTCATTATATCGTTAGATGATTTTGGACTTTTGCTAGTGTTTGTGGCTAAGAGAGAAAGAAAGAAATATCATTTATTTGACGGACATGACAATACATTTAAGACATAAACATTTACACTCTTATAAATATAAAAGTCTAGATTTTTTATAATAATAGCTCCCCTGACCGATTTCGGCCGTGGTGGCCAATCTCAAGAGAGACTAGCTAGCTGCGCTGGAGATATTATAGTGCACAAGTGTACGCGCAAACACAGGTGCACTCTCTATTCCTTTAATCTCATAGCTCAATGGGATGGCAGACCGGTACGACCGAAAAGAGATCAGATAGATATCTCATATCATAAATAGATAACTCTTTATTTAATGCTCCGAATTTACACAGTTTACAAATATTTAGAAATTCAGATATTAAGTTATGCATAGAAAGGCAGGGGGGCGAGGGGCTTTATCGCTAGTAAGCGATCCTTCCAGCTTTCCTGGCGACCCGACGTTCACTTTGTGTATGACTGGAGTGAAAATTGTAGGTGCTCAAGAACTGCCTCATTTGACTTCAAAGAAATAATGAGAGGTGATTCTCCCGAACTATTGTTCGAGGACCATACAGATAAGTCTCATTTGGAATTGGGTAAGTATTATTGGTAAGTACAATATTTGTTTAGTTTGTTGCTTGCGACTAGGTGGCGTTGTGTTAAATGACCCTTAATATTTATTTATTTCTTCACCCTTTCGAGATTTGCAATGTGGGCACTATTGATACACACCCATGAAGAATTATTATTGTAAGAAATAACCCGTAAAAATATCAACGGCTGAGCATAGTAATTTATTTGATAGATAGATTTTTTTGCTGATAAAAACGAATGAATTTTTATATATAATCATTCATAATTAAATATTATCGTCATTTGAATGATTATAAATATATTTTTAATCATAAGAATAACACGATACTTATCGCCCAATTTTGTATGGAATTCGCATAATCAAATAAATCTTAATCTTCGTAAAAGCTCATGACGCAAAATCTTTAGACCCCGGTATGCTACGTCAACTGCCATACTCTTAACTAATATTTAAACATAAAAACCTTATTAAACACTACTAGGAGTCGGCAGAAATAAAAATCCTATCAAAAAGATAAAGTGAAAAGAAAACTAAGTTCTATATGAAGATAGATGCGTCGTTCTCAATTTAACCCACAAAATAATTGAAATGACTGTATATGCATTCAGTTATATAGTATCATAAGTTTTCACTCGTTTTTCTGTTGGTAAATGAAGCTCAAACTTTTACTAGCGTACGGGCTACACAGGTGAATATTTGACATTCCGATAGTTGAAAATTGGCAAAATTATAATCTAAAAGCCCACTTAAAAAATTCACCCTGCATAATATCAAATAAGTGTACTTTATTTGTATTGCTTTACACTTATCGATGAAAATAAATTAATAACGTCAATGAAAGAAAGGAAAAGAATGAAGTGTGATATGCAGTTTCCCGTTCCTTATAAATCAAAACATCTCATGAAACAACTCATTATTTATTTTTCAAACAAATTCACTAAACAACTTACATTAGTGACAATGGTTTTCTTAGTGAATATAAGATCTAGTATATAATAGTTAAATTCTCATTTCAACTCAATTTTATCTATCTACACTTTATACAATAACAGAATAATATTATACATTAAGTAGAAACTATAAAAATATCACTTATACAATTTAAGATAAGTAAAACACTTATAATATTTTTAATAAAATAAAATATAATAATAAAAAGGACATCTATAAAATATCTTTTATTTGCTATTTCAATTATCTGTACAACAATAATGGATTTCTTAAAAAATACCGGAATTAAATATTATTATACAAATATAAAACCTAAATAAGATCTAAAAGATAATAGAGTATAGAAAAAAAAGTATTCTCATAATACTTTTAATAGGATACATTTTATTTTAGATCGTTATTAAAGAATAATAAAAATGTTAGTATTAATAATTAATACAAATATTCAATAATTAAATGCGAAATTAAATTAATTATAAAGAAAATTTCGTATGTTATTTCATACGATGGTGTCGAATATACGACGATAAAATTAAATTAAAAATTTCAATCAATAATAATCGTCGACTAGTAATCACATTAAGTTTCGAATATACCCAATTTCGAAAAATAATAAAAACTATTTATTTCGAGTTCGCGAATATGATATAGTTTTGCGTGTTAAGTAGCTGCGGGTGTGAGAATTCATGTAGGTAATTAAATTCAATAATTATTGATGGAATACAATAATTGATTATTATTATTAATTTGAATTATCAGATTATATATCAATAGTTTGCTGTGTTTTAATGGAATGTTTGTTACAACGGAAAGAAGGGGAAAGAAGACATTAAATAAATAAAGAAAACTGAAAAGTGTTAGTTAGGGTTAATGAATAAAAGAAGAAATCATAATTTTAAAATAAAAAATACCGAAGAAGTACGAATACTATACTAAAAGAATGGCATGACTTGCAAAGCTAAAATAGGACTCTGTTTACACCACAATATCATAAACCAGATGGATAAAGATGTCAATGTCCATTCAAAGCATGTTCCTCTAACGCATAAACAGCGTTCTCCGATAAAATATCTCAGGCCACTCCAGAACAGTATAAATGTCATCAGTTTGAGACACGCGGGTGTGTCTGAGTGCGTTGGTATGAAAAGAAGGAAAGAACTAAGAAAAGTAGACACGAGTTTGACATCTGCACCAGACCTCATCGGCTTCCTGGTGGAGTTGGGTTGGCTGGAATGAGATCATTCCTACCCACATGAAAATAGCGCGTAATCCGCCGAGTTGCGGATACCAACCCAAACTACAATAAAATGGCAATGACATCTGCATCTATCTGTTTCCTGGCAATATGCTTATTAATTGTATTAGTTACAACAGGACATCCCACAACAATCCACCAAAGCTTTGAAGGGAAAAATTCTAACAAACCAAGTTTTACGTATTCCATTTACTAACGACATTTTACCTTATCAGTAATTACACAGACTACTGCTTATAATAATTATTCTTAAAGAATAAATAAATAACAATATTTCAGATTTTCATACATCTGAAATTGACCGACGACAATCTCTCTCACAAAGATTGGTGGCATTTCATTATAATATATTTGGTAAAGCCATGACACTAAAATTTAGAGTAAACCACGACTAAAATGTATGGCGAAATACTTCGTGTAACATTGAAATTATAAATCCAAAGAAAACATTCAAAAATGAAAAACTTTTTGAATTTATTTCATAACAATATATTCAAATCATTCAAACTAACGAGATTCAGTTACATTACATGTGAAAATATCATTACAAAATTTCACTTATGCAGTTTAATTAAACCCATCTTTCCATACATTTTAAATTCCAGTTCTTGAACATTACCAATCAATGAAAAAAAATCAACACCCGAATATTTTGCAATTCTCTACAAAATAAATTTAATTGGCGAAAAAATAACAATATTGCAATGAATGAATCAATCACGATGACTTTTAATCATTGCATTATAATTAATAAGAACAAACCTAAAAACATCATATTTATTTATATTTACACAACATCCCGACCTGCTTTCCTATTACATGTGTGCGAAACGTATATTACCATCATGCATTTTAATTATATGAACTCTAAAATATTTGCCGATTACATAACCGAAGTATTATTTATTACCTCACCAGTTAGACCACTTGTACGGTAGCAAATGCACTGAAAGTAACTTTCTTTGGTGGTTCAGCACTGCACGTCCTGACGACTGATCTTTTTGCTCCATCATGGCCATTCGTTTTCAATACCGGCTTCAGATTGGCAACATCACCGTGAGACTGCGCTTTAAATCTTCCTATCGTATTTCCATTTCCTAAATCTCTTAGTTTATTGGTCAAACCGGTAATCTTATTCGAGATATTGGTGTAGTTCATCTTTCTTACGTCGTTTTTCTTGGGTTCACTTAACTTTTTCGGTATCTCTAAGTTCTGCAGGGAGGCGTACATGCGGTGGTCTGTTGTTAGGTTTCTTTTTATTTCTGGATTTGGACGTGGTAATCTCGGCTGGCGTGGAAGAAAATTGTTCGGTCGGAATGGGAGAGGTGTTAATTTGTTCTTGCTCTCATTGCTCAGTCGGTAATATTGAGGTACTGGTTCTAATCTTTGAGGTTTCCTGAGAGTGAGTGCCATCGCTGTTTTGGTGGGCCTGGCAAGACTGTCGAAAGCTGTCGTCGAGAACTGAGACCGACTACTCCTCCACTCTTCACGGTCGGAGTCGTAACCGGTGTTCCCTGAAATTTAAAAAATAATGGATAAGTCATGGTGCTATGGTACTTTTATTTCATCTTTTTCTTTAATTAATATTAAAGCCGTAATATTTTCATATTAGGGAAGGAATTTCTTGTTTATCTACAGTTTTAAAACTAAATATATAATTATATTTTCGGATAAGCTAAAGGTTATCTCATGAATCTCAAGACGCATGAAACAAATACAGGGAAAATTTCAAAACATATCATTACACATGAGAGCATACATAACGATTGTAGATAAATTTCCCAGAATCTGATGATGACACTAACAAAGGGCTTTAAAACGTATTATTTGTCAACATGCCAATCAAATCGTATGCTTAAAGATTTATCAGATAGTGTTTAAAAACCGTTTTATTCAAATCACGTAAAAACTTCCGTGGTGCGACGCATACAAATTTTGAATTAAGTAAATGTTTGTTGACCTAGTCTGTGATGCAAGGATTGATCAATCTTTAAGGTTAAATGAAAAAAAAGGAATTTACGATTTTGTCCTTATTGACAACCTTAGAATTCAAGTATTGAATATACAATTTAAAAATCAATAGTATTTTCCTCAAAGTCAACATTTAAACAATAAAGCTTAAAGGAATAAAATAAATAATTTAATAATATACGATCAAGCAATACAATATATGACGTAACAAATAACTACCAATATTCAATTTATCATGATGCGTATCTATGGATCATAAAAATTTTGAATTTAAAATTTAATAATTATCTTATAAGAATAACATAAAAGTCAGTCAGCATACCTTCGCATTATCTTTACGTAAAGGTTATCGAACAAGCTTCATCGTTTGACCCTCTTGACTTAAACGCTGTCAGCTCATCAAAAGTGCTTTACATTCGCCGATCATGAATACCTTACTGACAATACATTTTCGCAAGTGTTTGGAATAAATAGATTACATCGATGTTAAGTTGCTCAATTTACATCAAATATGTAAAGGTCTTTGATGAAATGTAATCGAAAACATTACTCTAGCCATACCTCAGGGCACTATTTTAGGTCCACAACATTACTCAAGTCTATTTACAAGGTATGCAGGATTGGAAATGTTATGCATGCGGGTCATAAATACATTTTATTTCTTTATGGTTTTTAGTACGCTGATTTTTATGTTAATTATGTGTTTTATTTTTATGACTCCTGTTTTATAGCGTATTATCACCTAGCAAGTCGTAAAAATAGTACTAAAATGATTGCAAATTATCGAAATATTCTGGAGGTTTACTTTGACTAGAATTTTTTCACTAAGCTAGAAGGTATGCTTAGGGAAAAAACCTAACTAATACAGAGAACACTCAATTATCACTACTAATATTATAAATGCGAAAGTAAGTTTGTTTATTAATCTTCTTGAAAATTTGTATTTAATTATTGTGTAGGTATTTTTATCCTGAAACACGTACGATTCCTACGGTATTTAAATGTAAATTCGGTCGGAGGAGGACTCGGGCGCAAGCTAGTCTATACTTATAGCATAAGAGGAAACATTTATGTTCAATTAGAAAGCTGCATCTTTACTGAGTGACATAGGCTCTATAACTTTATGCTTTAGGAGAGAAGCCACGCGTAAACACAACTCCTAAGATATATTGATTTAACGATAAGTGAGCCATCGTATAATTAGTTGTATTAAGACGGTTATACTCACTGTATTTGAACTCGGTTTAGACCGACAGTTTCGGACCGATTCGGAGGTCCTTCATCAGGGGGAGTAAGACGTTTAAGCGGTCACGTCTCTTCTCGCACTCCTCGTACAAAGAGTATAAACCGTCTTAATACAACTAACTCCTAAGATACAATATCAACAAGGAAACATTTCCCCAGTCACAGTTCATCAATTAACTAGACATGTGATATAATCCGAGCATGATATATTAGGTTCCCGCGCTGCTCAACTCACTCTTCCTGTAATAAAATACTGCGCAATGACGCATTACGTAACGCAAATTGGAAAAATGCTTAGAATATTTGTATAAAAAATACCTTTTGTATATTTTGAACGAGATATCACCAAAGAGAATGAAGGCCAGCTGTACATTAGTGACAATCTTCTATAAGCAACACCAAAAGTGTGTCTTACTGAACTTAAAGTGGAAGAAGAGAAATAGGATAGAAATAAGGTGACTAAGGCGGCAATCAATCATTGTGAACAGTTTTTTTTAGTATTCTTTTTTTGTTAAAATACTAGCCACTCCCCGCGTATGTAACTTCTGATCCCGGTCCGGGATTAGAAGTAGCTTATATGTTATTTTGGATCTTTACCTATACGAATACCGAGTTTCATCACAATCGTTTCGGTAGTTTTTGCGAGAAAGACTAACAAACTTTTGCATTTATTATATTAGTGGGATGGGATGGCGTTACTAAAATTAATATAAATATATAAATTACAATGTTCATCACATCATAATTTTCTGCACGTGGGGATCGAACCCACACCCTCCGGCGAAATAGACCAATGCTGAACCAGTGCGCCATTCGGGTCGTCGAATTTAAGGCCACTAAAGGAATATCGATAATTACTGCGGTTATAGTTTCGAGAAGGTTCTAAGCAGTTCACACGGTTACAATTTACCGTGTTTAAGCAGTCAACAGTTTTGCAAAGGTAATTTCTTTTGTGCTTGCGGCGACGGAGGATCGTAAAGTTAATAGTCTTTTGTGTGCAGGTGGGATGAGCATATCTGTGTCAACACGTTATGCGTGCTTCTAAAATAACCTGAGGTAATTGTTAAAGCTAACATATACTTCTATTGCGTATATTTTAGGCTTAGAGACGCAATAAGCCGATGTGAAGTAAATAACTCTATAGATAATAATAATAATGCTTATCCGACTGGTATCTGTCATGGCTAATCTCTAGTGAGATTAGCCAGGTTAGCAGGAGGTATTACAGTGTACAAGTATGTGCGCAAACACTCTCTATTACTTCACTCTCAACGTAATTACTCTAGGACCAGGGAAGCATAATTAAATAAAACTCAAATTAGTAGGTAAAAGAAGTAAGGTCGCGGTTTCACCCGTTACCGAGGGATTTCCGATATAAAAGGTATCCTATGTCCTTTTTGGGCTTCAAACAATTTCTGTACAAAATTTCGTACAAATCGGTTCAGTGGCTTAGGCGTGAAGAAGAAACAGACATGCATTACTTTCGCATTTATAATATTAAATTAAAGAATGAAGGAAGGTTTAGGATTTCTGATATTAGACACTAGAAAATGCGTTAAATTATCTTCCCTCTGAGACAATTTCAGACAAACAGCAAGAATTGAATCTAAATATTGTAGACCAGAAATCTACATTATTAGTAAATATAGATTTCTGGTCTAGAATGATTGGAGTAAATATAGAATATTGAAAAATCATTAATTATGTTCAACACAGCCGAAGGCCCCAAAAAAAACCAAATTCTTTTATAATTATTTATTAAAATAAAACTAAAACTAGAGTACAAATATGTTGCGCGATGCAACCGGTGTAACGGAATGAATATAAAAGTAAAAGTGTATAAAGGAAAACTTTGGATTACGTGACTTTAAAGGAATTCAGTTGAGTCTGCATTATATGTTCCCGTGAGAATCACGGCGTAAGCAATATGTTGGGGATCCGTACGCGTAACTTATTCGTATACAAAGACAAAAAATATTTTTTACAATGTTTCCAAATGCGTATGCATCGTCAATCAACACTTTGACTGAAACATGTTTGACATTTATGTCAACACCTATTTCAAAACAAAGCCCAAAGATCATGTCAAACAATTTCTTCCAAAGCAAACACCGATACATACAATTGTTTATATCGATCGATTTTTATGTCACAGCATTTGTCGATAAATATTTTCTATTAATATTTATAGTACGGACTTTTTTAAATAGAAAATAAAAATGTCATCTATACTAATATTATAGAGCTGGAGAGTTTGTTTGTTTGAACGCGCTAATCTCAGCAGCTACTGGTCCGATTCGAAAAATTTTTTTCGTGTTAGATAGTCCATTTATCGAGGAAGACTATAGGCTATACATATCATCCCGATATTCCCACGGGAGCGAAGCCCTGGGGCGCAGCTAGTGTTGTATAAAAATCAATTTGTTCGCTCGAAACATTTAAACTGCAGTTAAGGAGTAACCCGTATACTTTATATTTCATTGATAATCCGATATATATGAAGTTCCGCTTGCAGCTAATTAAGAGTAATTATAAGCAAATATGTAAACGTTAAATATTTAAAACCGTAATACACGTGCCGTTTCCGAAGAAGTTCTAAGACAATTAATATGTTTATTGAAGAATCATCAAATATTTGCCTTTTATTTTGTTCAAGCATTGATATTTAAGACGTAGTATTGAACATGGTTATCTGAAAGTCATATCCGGGATTTTATAGTTGAAAACTATAAACGGGTTGTTACGTCGTGTTATAGCTATTAGGATTTGTTGTTAATAAAATAAATAGCAAATCATTAACTGAGAAATTTATAAGCAATATTTCTTTTTAATTGAACAAGGATATACTCATTTTAACTGACTTTCAAAAAAGGAGGAGGTTCTCAATTCGACAGTTTTTTAAGTATGTTACCGCAAACTTCGGCATTTATGGACCAATTTGGCTTTTTTTTGCATTCGAATAAGTGGTGTCAGTGTGTCCATACTTTGGTTAAAGTCTGATCATCCATGTGGAAGATATCCCAGGTTTAATGATGTTTATACTCAATAAACTCTAAATCTGAAACTGAATTGTGTTAACTGTATTACTACTACTGTATTGTACTGTAAACTACCTCCGATTCTGTTTTATACTATGTAGTCCATTAATTGAAGATTTTGTATTTAATATTTTAGTTAAATCAACTCCCACAACACGTAAACCTAGATAAAACCTATGAACTATTAAGGAAATCTCATCTCCTCGAACCTAGTTTCAAATTTCGAAACTCAATATGTCACAAAGATATTTGCAATAGTCATTTGTACTAGCAACAAGACAAGACGCAATACACACATGATTTTATAACCCGCTTGTTAGCTCAAGACTTCAGTGACATCCTACTCCACACTTATGCAAGATGTATGTCAATTGTATAACTGTCAGTAAAGGAAACATACAAACGTAGAAAATCTAATCTACATCTACAGTAATGTTATAAAGAGGAAATATTTGATTTTTTGTTTGTTTGGAATGAACAGGCTCTGAAACTATGTTTCCGTTTTATACTGATACCGATATAAAATTTCTTTTACCGTTGGAATCCTACATTATACTCGATGAATAAGCTATAACACATTATGCTACGGGACCAAAGCTACGAAGAACAGGTAGTAAGTAGGCTATATAATTAAATAATACTTATAATTTATCAATACTCAAAAACTATAGATGAAATCGGACGACCGATGACTATGAAAACGATATCAAATTCCGAGGCATAGCTCAAAGCTAGACATTCACATGTCACATCCTACTCATCGTATTATTTGTCAAGTTCGTACTCCGGTAATATATCAATAGCAATATTTAAAAACTAGCTTTCCGCCCGCGGCTTCGCACGCGTGGGCTACTAATTTCTGTATTTTTAGAGGAGCACAACAAAAGTTTAAACAATTACGATCGCAGGACCAGTGATATATGCGCATGTCTATAGATTTTTTTATAATTTTCTATGGAAATAGGTGTGACCAAAATCTTACAGAGCGCGCGCTTCTTTAAAAATACAGTAAATCGAAGCCCACGCGAGTGAAGCCGCGGGCAGAGAGTTAGTCATTTTTTTAAAGTTTTTGAGGATTCATTGAGTGTTTTAACGTCTTAATCTATACGTTAAGAGCATAAAAAGGCATGTCCGCAACTCAACCAAAATCTCACATTGTCACGTGGTATGACAATTTCACGACTTTAGAAGCATATATCTCAAAAAATATTTATTTTAGCAGAAAACGCATTTAGAAACCTCGATATCATTCTTTAAGACCTTTCCAATGAAACCTCACTCAATGATGTATTCGCGAATTTATTTTTTTACCCTCCGTTTACGTGTATGGAGAGCCACCCCAATAAATTATTTTTTTTAAATAAAATGTAGCCTATAAGTTGCACCTAATATTGGTCTATCAACATGTGAAATTTTATAAAAATCTGCCTAGTGGTTAATACGTGATTGACGCACATACAAACAGATAAACAGACAAACAGACAAACAGACAAACAGAAAAAAAATTTTTAACCATGGTTTTGGTATCTATAGAACATACATATTGCATATTAATTACTCTTTTTGAAAAATATTCAATGTACAGAAATGGTTCGGTTACTGTTTTATTATATGTATAGATTGCAAAAAAAAAAATATATAACCCTATTGCACTACAGTTGTACCTATGCTATGTCACTACTGAAAGTTGATAAAGCTTTTAGGAATTAGATTTACTTTTCAAATTTAGAGTATAAAGATTTTCAATCAAACAAGGAAAATTATGTCATTCCCAAAACTCACGTTAGAAACATCATGAATATTTTAAGAAATTAGATTACAGTAATCATAAGTCGATTTTGATGAAATAATGAATAAATTCGACCGTAATTTAAATGTCCAATTTGTAGCAAATTTGTGCATTTCAGATTTGTAAATATTAGTCAACCTGATTTGCGAATTGCGCATCAATTTTAAGATGGTCCAAGTATTGCGTAAAGTTGACGGTTGCCAGCGACCTTGTAAATCGTCACCGGTCGTAAAATCGATTACGCTTAATAAACAGGTAAATTGCATGTGAAGGTGCTAACAGGAGAAATATAACGACATTTGTACTTTAGTTCAAGTATTTTGAGTTTCAATTTATAATATAATATTTGGGAATCAATAAAATTGATACGCAAATTTAAGGAGTTCCTAAGTCATATTCCACTATCACCTTAAAAGAGAGAAGAGGACAGAACGATATTTAAGTATTTCTAAAAGTTAAGTGTCCGTTTACTATTCATATTATTGTCTATACTAATATATATATTATATAAAAGAAAGTCGTGTTAGTTACTCCACTTATAACCCAAGAACGGCTGAACCGATTTAGCTGAAAATTCGTAGGCAGAAGGCTTAGGACCAGGAGAATGACATAGGATACTTTTAATCCCGGAAATCCCACGGGATCGGGCTATATACGCGGGCGAAACCGCGGGGCACAGCTAGTTATTCATATTATTATTATAAAACGGAAATACTGAGATGTATATTTTTATAATGTTTTCACACAAAAACTACTAAATCAATAAAAAAAATTCAAAAATTCTATTAACATTAGAAAGCTGCATATTCACTGAGTGACATCGGTCACAGACTATATTATCCCGAGAGCTAGCACCAATTTTTGGAAGGTGTTTCTCCTATTATACTCCAACATGGAACTGAAGACCTGGCTGGTGAGCGCGGGGCTAAATTAAAAAAAATCCCTAATATATTTGAGACAATATGAATTTTTTAAAATGTTGTAGTTTAATGATTAAAAAAAAATATGAAAAACATTATGTTAAGGGAACGAAGCCGCGCGAAACGAGTATACGCATAAAGAAAAAGCAATACTGTTGATGTGGTATGTATAATCTAGACAACATTCCAGTCTACATAACTTGTCTAATTTATAAAACATACTTTGTGATGCTTTATGTGTGAAATATGTTAAATTTTATGGGTTATACGTGAAAATATACGGCTGAGACAAGGACGTTTTTATACATTTTAATCTAGGTATATTTAAATTATGCCATCAAAACGACTAGAAACACTATCCAATATTAATATTCATAATATCACACATTAATGGATTTTTAATTCACATCATTTATCATGAAAAGTCTTAATTGAGAAAAGCAGGATTTAGAGTTTATCTCTGCTAGTTTATAAATTATCTATACATATAATACAATCGTAGACTAGCCGTGTCTGTACATTTAATATTTTCAAGAAAAAATTAGTGTTTCGTGTTTCATGTATGATTCTATACTCAAAACAATGATTTTTAGAATTTTTGTCTGTTTCTCTGTTTGTCTGTTTGTCGGTTTGTCTGTTTGTCTGTTTGTCTGTTTGTCGGGCGTTTGTACGCAGTCAACTTCGAAACGGCTTAACCGATTTAAATACGGTTTTCGATTATCTATTACGGCTGGCCCCCTGGAGGTTTTAGTGTTTATTTCATTCAAATCGGTTAACAAATAAAAAAGATATGAGGGTTCAAAGTGATCCATCAAAACATATCATCAATGCGCGTAGGTATATTAATATTAATATTTTAAGTGTTATTTAAAGCACTTTATATTGATAAATGTAGCCTTCTCTTGATCTCGAAAGTAGATTTTGATCATAGCGGCTAATCACAACAAAGACTAACCAACATGCAGAAGATATTATTTGCGTCCATAAGCAAATATGTGTTAAATCCATGGAAACATCAACTCTTTTATTCCGAGAGAAATGTCAATATTTTGCAAAAAATAAAATAAAATAGAATTATTAGAATTATATAAAATTGAACAGTGACACTTATGTTATATTTAATGTAGGATATACTTAGAACTTAAACCTTTTACGAGATATATTTCTACAAACGTACGTTTCTAAATCTTAAAAATTCTCATACCACCTCTACTTCGAAAATCCACAAAGTACAGAAATTTGTAGTCCACGCGGGCGAAGCCGCGGGCGGAAAGCTAGTAATTTATAATTTTTAAGGATTTTATTATTATCCTGTTTATCGAGTTACCTTTAGAAGTCAGCTAAATTAATAATTACGTCCGGAAATTTACTCCTTTTTTTGATTTGCAAGCGCCATATTGAAAATGTATATGCCTTTTTTACTATTACAATTAAGTATAAAGAATCCACGGCATCTCACATGTTAAAATCCATTCAGCCGTATCGAAAAAATTACTCTCCTACTATCACAATCGGGTAATATAATGTTGGTTTAATAAATTACGCTATTGTGTACATTATAAATTCTTGATAGATTCTCAACAGTAACTACCAGTCCACAAGTTTTCATAGACGTACTTCCAAAATTATCGTCCATTTAAAAGGTACATCAAAGCTACTGTTTTCAAAATAATGACGTCAGACCACGTTCAATAAATGAAATTCCAATCACACTTTACTTATGCAATGGATCGAATTGTTCAAAGGTTAAAATGTTATTATTTGTGAAATCAAAGTAATGGCTGTAGCAAATTGCTCATCTTGATTAGTGATTTACTTTCACGTTACTGGGATAGGGTTTGAAGCTATTTCCGTATTACTGAATACAGTTTTATACAATTGCATAACTTTAAAGTGGCTATTATCCTAGTTTTATGGGCTTCCTGTGACGTAAGTTAAAATTTCTTTGATCTTAAAGCTAATTAAAAACAACACAAGAAGATAGCTATTGTATGGGTTTTTGTTAGTGTTGAACGACGCAGACGTAAAGCTGTTTATGATGTTTAAGAGCACAACATGTAGCTGCAAAAGGTTCAAGATATATCTCTACATATTCAAATTTTATCTTGATTGCAATTTGGAATTTATTCCATGTTTAAGGTTAAATATAAAAATGTTAAAACTCACCTTTACTGTTCGTCCATAAGCTACTCGGAGGGCTATTCCGTTTCGATTTATCTCGGAACATTAATATATCCGGTATTCTGTTCTGTTTGTTATCTTTCGGAACAACATCGGGAGTTCTGTCCACATTGACTCGGACAAATTCTCCTTTTAATACCTTTGGCATTTCCTTATTAGGGGGCAGTAATGGCGGCGAGGGAGCCTTCGACTTCTTATTAAATAACTTCTTCTTTTGGGGCTTAGCTGGAATTTCAATATCTGTATATATTATACTATCTATTTCACCACCCTCCGTCATATCATTCCTTAAACCAATAAGACTTAGAGGTTGATCATATCTTAAGTTTAAACCCTTTTGTTGAACCGATATATGAGTTACTCCATCGTTATCCGTGGTTTGCATTAAGTCGTATTCCGTTTTCTTATCATAAATACTATAATCATCCATACTATTTTTTCTAGCCTTTATTTCATTTGACTTCTTTTTGGAAAATAAACTATCACTACTAGAATAGTTTACTGAATTTTTCGTCAACCTGTTTCGCATTTTAAAATATTTATATGTGAAATATATCCTTTTAAAGTCATGTTCATTTTCAAATTTGAGGGCTATTGCTTCCGCGCCAAGGTTTTTCGCTACATAAAAGACTAGAATGTTTTCGCAATTGGGGAAATTTTCGACATTAACACAAGTAGCAATATCGTCAATGGAGATGTTTTCATATTTGTTAATTTTGGAGTTGTAGTCTTTGACAAGCTTCTGTTTATCATCGTCGACTGCGTCTTCTTTTGTTAGTAGTTGCAACTGATCCTTTTCATTGAATCCAACTATGACATTGTAATCCTGTTGTGTTGTGTGTTTGTTTAAGCTCATAATGTCTATCTGTTGGTTGGCATTATGTAATTTCTGTCGCGCCACGACCGCCGCCCAGCCGCCGCATCGATTTGACTTTTTCACGGTCATTATTGATCTGAAATATAAAGAAAAATATTTAAGTAAAAGAGGTATTAATAATTATTAAGCGTGTACAAGAGACGAAAACACATCTAAACTATACAACGATCCTTACAGCGTTGAATAATGCTGGAACAGTTTATTTCAGAAAATCAATTGAAAACACTTTTACATGCACGGTGAAAGTGTTTTATCGGTTATTAGAGAAAATTACAAACTGTCAAAACATTTGATACAGCTCTTTGATTATATGAATAAAACAATGGCTTATGATGATGGATACGGAAGTTTGTATTATTTTGAAAACAAATATACTCAATGTTTGTTACTCTTTTACAAAAAAAAATTACATAAAAGTTGGGCTTAGACTAACTCTTATATAAATATATTAGTTTTTTTATTCTATCTATCACCATATTTAATTCATTTGATATGTTGTAAGGCCATGTTTACTAAAAACAATGACTCACGACATAGTACAAAACAAAGTCGCTTACCACTGTCTCTCCCTATGTATGCTTAGATATCTTTAAAACTACTTAAATAACATGCAAAATAAAATACGTACGAAGCCAGGGTGGGTTGCTTATCAAGAATAAATACCATACAATACTTAACAATCCTATATATGCGTAAAATCTTTCAACCGATATTAATAAAATTTTAAATGAAAGACTATAAAATTAAATGATCGATAGTATAATTTTATAGACAAAGCAAGACACCGCGGCTAGTACTTTCACTAACTTTCATTTCAAATGTCAAGTTACATTTAGGCGAGTTTACTTTAAATATTGACATTGAATTAAATGTAAAATGCAAATACGGACGTTAGTGATACAATGCAAATTGCTGTATTTGACGATTCTTGTCTCTTTTTAAAGGAATTCGGAGTAAAGCAATTCTTGTTTTATATTGTTTTTATCACTTGAATATGATGTTTTAAATATATCTTGTTTATTTGCTAAATTATTGATCAGTTTGTAATGCAATTGGGGCAGCGGCAGCTTAATTACTTTCAATAGACTCAATGATTAGAAATTTCTCTGATACAGTATTTAAGTAAGTGTTGTGGTAATTTTTATTGAATATGTTTTTCCACGGCCAAAATTCTGATAGTAGGAAAATCTTTCATACGTTTAAAAAACAATATTTACCTACTGCGATAATGTATAGAAAGTTTGTTTGTTTGTTTAAACTACGCAATGGATTTGAAGTGTTTTATATAGTAGTTGTTTGACGAGGCTTCGATTCCAAAGCTTAGTGTTCTGTTTTTTAATGTTTTTATTAAATCAATTCAGCAGTTTTTGTGACAAAACTTTACAAAAATATGCAGAAAAACACAAATATTTCGTCTTTATAATATAAGTATAAATGCGATTTTGCTTGCTCTTACCATAAAAATTCTTAATGAAATAAAATCTCATTGGGAAATGCAATTAGCGCACCTAATATATGGAGCAAAACGCTTGCTCGGTCATGAAGAAGATAAATTTGTATAAAATTAATAATTTATTAACGCTAGCATACTTTTTGTTACATAAGTTTAATATATGATGTGTTAAATTTTTAATTATGTTACACTAACAATTTACACTGTCCCTTATATTTAATTAAAATTATATAATTTTTATCTAACATTTGAAATGTCGTAATTATATTGTCGGTTAACAATAGGAAGGACTTCCTCACACTAGGTAGAAAATATTTTTTTTATTTATTTTTGGAATGTGTAAAAAGTCGGTGCGTTTATCTATTTTTAATTGAACGAAATTTTGTCCCAAGTTCGTTAAATTTCCCCGGAATATCTTCCAAATAGATGATTATATTTTAACCTCATTTCTATAGGACCACATGCACCCTACTCTTTCAAATGCAATACGCAGTAACATACATAACATGGTCGTATTGTGAACCTCCTCCTTTTTCTGAAGTCCCTTAAGATTTCCTTATTTTATGATACAGCAGGCAAGCGAGCATGTGATGTTAAGTGACTGACCGCAGCTCATGAACAATCTTTCGAAAGAGGTCTTAAAATTGGATAGTATAATAGCCCCATTAGGCAAATCATTTAAAAAGCTATATATTACTAAAATCTCAATATTTCTGTCGAAAATGGTAACTTCTCAGATCAATCACGTGAATACAATATAATAATAATGAATTTCATACCAATTTTTGCGCACATTACATCAACTCGGTTGAGTAAAACAATTTATTTTCCCAACACTTTCTCTGTATTAAAATGACATTACATGTATGTGAAAAACATTAATGTGTTAATACGATGCCATCAGGTTACAAAATTCATCATGTAATTGGTTAGATAAGTGTGCTAGTAACATCTTACAACACTTTGAAATCAGCCAATTAGGCCTAGATTTAATAAGGCTTTTCCAACATTTTAGAAGTATTTATAACAAAGCTGTTTCGCGCGATTTTGCACCCCTAACATACATACATAACATACAACCTGTTACATAGCTCTATTGGTCTAACACAAAAATATATTTGCAATCGCAATGAACATATATAAAATTCTTTAGCTTTTTGTTACTAGTAGCTATAGGTTTAGACATCTTGAAAATAGGATAGAAGGTTGTAAAAGTTAATACTCCTTTTACAACCTTCTATATGATTTTGTGAAGGTTCCTCAGAAACCATATCTTCTATACTGGTGTATATTCAAGATGTTTTTAGGGTTAATTCTTAAAGATATTAATTTTGACAAGATAACTGAAATCTACAAACTACTGAACAAATCATTCAAAAACTCTACAGAACTGTTACGCATAAACATGTGTGTGTATAAACAAGTATTTACGATTTTATATCTATCAGAAATTATTTTGACGACCCGATCGGTGTAGTGGATGCAGCAATAGTCTGTTTATTTGTCTATAGTATGTATATTTACAAAAAAAGGACGGCACACTTAAGTATGTTTATAAGTTATCTAGTTTATAGTACAAGCTTTGGAGGGTAGAATTATAAAAAATGTGTGCTAGAGAAAGCAGATAACAGTCGGATATAATAATAGAAACACAATAGCGCATACGAGCGTGCGACCTGTAAAAAATGTCTTCCTGTAACATGTGAGCATTATGAGGTAAGATGTAGAATTACGATGCATGTCAATTCATGCTTTTATATTGCTAAAGTTACCAAGAATTAGGATAAATAGGTGAGTTATGCTAGACATTACGTGGTATTAGATTTATTATAAGCTTTGTAATAACTACCAGAGTAGACTAGAGACTTGTACTAACTACATAATCGCAATGCGATTAAGCTCTTTAATAGATAGTATGGAGATTACTATTACGTCCACTGGTGTTCATCCCAAGGAAAGCATTCATATACAAATATAGAAACCGATGCATACGATATCTGGACACTAAGCATATGATACCATTGTTAGTATATGTTTTTAAACGACAAGCGTCATGTGTCCAAAAAAGTTTATTAAGATTACATGAATATCCTTAATTTCGCAATACGCAACATAGTTTAAAACGTCGATCTTCTATACGTTAACATTCGCATCGCAGTTCTGGCGAAAAAAATAGAATCAATCAAACAAGCGGATCAATCCTCCCGTTGTAATTTATAAATCTAGACCTAACCTTTCATTCGATACCACATTCTGCTATATTCATAGAGAAATAGCCTATTTCCCTCCCTTAACACCGATTTCGCTCATTCTTGTTCTCAAGATTTTTCTTTATCTATACTATTTACGTACAAAATTCTATCAAGATCGGATAAACTATACAGATATCCTCGAAAAAACATTCACCTATTTGACATCCCCTATCTTCGTAAGACAAACATACAATCTTTCGGTCATCTCTACTCTGAGACATTCACTCCGTCAAAAATATCACATAACATTTTTAAGCACCTGTCACAGGCTAGGTAAAGTTATATTTATAGAACAATGCATAGATAACAACACACTCTTACAGCAAACATACGAATTAAATCTCCAACGTGCTAAAAACGGAAACAGCCCGGTCCCCACAAATTATCTCCATTTTCCCATACATTGAGCTACGTTTTCACTGTCACAATACGTTTTCACATTATTGTACAGTATTAACCGCTCTTTAGAATCTTCAAATAGAAAGGTTTAGCAACATTATTTTAATTGGTCATTCCGTTTCTAGTGTTCAAGATAATTGCTGAAATGCTTTTTAATTTATAGGTTCTGTGGAATCAAATGAAATTGCGTTTTATTGGTGTAATATTACAAGCTGTTTTTGATCATTATGTTAGAATATTACATGATACAGCGTAGCGATTAGTTGGGGAATAATACTTATAGAACGAGAAGTATTTAATGTAAAAGGTTCTTAAAATAATTTGCGCTTTTTCGTCTACTTTTGCACTCGAATGCCACAGAATGGTGTTATTTTTATCCCTGATAAAGCCAAATATTAATAAGACTTTTTTTTTGTATTTTGTATCATAACTTTGAAGTTAAATTAGACAAATCTTTTCTTCTTCTTTTTAATCTACTAAAACGAAAGAAAGACTTTAGAATTAAACATTAAAATTTGATACCTGCAGGACATTTGAGTTATATATATTAAACACTTATATCTACCTAAAGGTAAAAAGAATACATCAATATTTTGAAAAAGTTTGTTAAATGACTGAAACATACGACGAAAGGCGAGCGTTTGCCAAGATTTGTGCTACAGAAATCTAATAAAAAGTGTAATATATAATATATATAATATGTATACCACATTATATATTTTAAAACAATTTTCTTGATTATGTAATTTAAACTTAGTTTACTGCTAAACAATTATAAACTCAATAAAAAATGCTTTAATTTTAACAGACCAAGTTAAAAATGAAAAAGCTCGGTATTTCTTTTTATGGCTGTAATTATAATCGTCCCTTTACTAGGTCAATGTTGATCTGAAAGTGTAAATGGTGTTGGCCTTTGCATTTCTTCCGACTACAGTCACATATGCTTCATGTGTTGCAGCAAATATGTGGAATATTGAAATATAAATTATGTCCGTTTCTTCAATTATTAATAGTCTGTGTATGATTTATGGAACACCTTTTGTTACAATTTTGATTGATCCCACATATCAGCTTATAGTATTGAAATTGAAAAATAAAATCACGAAAAAATAAAAATCGCATGAAATACTTAAGACCAACTCTTAAAGTTGGGGTCTTTCCCTTTTTTCATAAAAAACCAGGACTTATCAATTACAGGAAGTGTATCCTCAATTCGCATACTAAACACTTCAAATCACAACCTAATAATAATAAATGATTCCGTTACTCATACTGTTTTAAGTAGGATATATTGAAGCGTACCTCATTGCGGAAATAACATTTGACCGAGGTTGGCTCAATTTACATAAAATCTTTTAGGTTACCTAGCTTTGGGTATCAACGGTACTTCCTAGCCAGGTGCAAGTTGAAGTCAAATTCACTTTTGTGGGCAAAACCACAGGAAATTGTTAGCATTACAAAAATAAATGTTTACTCACAACATGATAAGGCACACGCTTTACGGTGTTCAGAAAAAGCTCCAAGGTAAGGTCATCGACATCCCTTTAAAGACTGTATTATTTATAATAAGGCGATTAAAGCTACGTACATTATTGACTGATTTATTGTATATAAATATTTTATAAAGTAATATTAGACGGTTAGTCAGGAAGCAGTTTAGTCGTTAGATCACTAATTGACCACTTTTCCGGTTAATCTTATGTTTAGCAACTACCACAGCCTATAAACAATAGAACAACAGTATGGCTAGAGCATTGCCTTAGAGACAAAAGAGGAATGGAATAGAAAAAAACAGCAACAGAAAGAAATACAGATACCACACGCTCATGCAAAAGCATTTTAAAGCATTTAAACTCTTATTCCTTTTTAATTCTGGAGTTGTAGTTGTTGATAGGCTGTGGTGATAGTTTAACATTAGGCGAACCACATGTTCTTTTCCTTACTTTGACAAAGAAAGGCCGGCAATGCACCCACGATTCACCCCAACTTATCAGCAGCGTTGTTTTGTTTACAGGTAGCGTAGATCACTTAACAATCGGTGACTCACCTACTCGTGTGCCTAAAACTACGTTTAAGTATGTCTAACAATTGTCTAGTTTCCATAGTGCAGTGCTTAGTTTAGGACTAGATGGCGTAGTGTTAAACGTCCCTAAATATTTATTTATTCTTATTATATAATGAGTTATTCTGAAGTTTGATCTAATCAAAGGATTTGTTCCATAATAGGTATCGTTACTTCACACTAAAATTGTTGATAGGTGCACGCTACCCATGTCTGAGGTAACTTCTAGTTAAACGTAATGGACCTAAAATTACCACTTCGCAGAAAGCGATTAAGGTCTTAAAAGAAAATTCGCTGAGGTAGCTAAAGGCCAAACCTTAAACAACATGTTAAAAGTTTGAGAACTGGATCAAGACTAGGTTATCGCAATTTGTTTCTCTCTGCTCGGTTCTATATGAAGTTGTTTTTTCTAGTTGATCTATTATCTAATATATCGTAAACCTTTTTTACGATATTGTAAAGATTAAAGACTTGATTTTTTATTTGTTGGTTTGAATTGAATAGGCCCCGAAACAACAGGACCGATTTAAAAAATACTTTTACTATTGGAATTCTACATGATGTCTGATGAACATAGCCTATGTTATACATAACATTATTCTTAAAACGCGTGGAACAGCTAGTATATTATAATTGAATCCTCCACATCTACAATATTTATAATGAAAACAAATAGCATAAAACTAACATAACATAGGAAACGATTTTGTGACCTTTGACTTGGAATTTCTTAGGTCGTGGATACTCTACAGTAAATAGATTTTTAGACAAATTTTAAGGTATCACCATAAAGGCATTTACAAGTTTATAGCCCACTATCTCTCATACCGAGAGGCACCCTAATTTGCCTGGAATTACAGCATTATATTTTATCTGGATGCAAGCAGAAATATTACCTAACGATTCGCAACATAACCATCGGTAGATATTTATTTTTAGCCATTGTTTTAAACCCTATATCACAATTAACAACAATGTAATTCATAACATCATTATGAACTATAAATATTCCATGCTCAGTTGAAAATTATCATAACAAGCCTAGATTCTATTCTTAAATCCGCGAAATAATTGTTTACCTTACATTCACATGATGCAATTTACGCTGATTAATTGCTCATGATCGCCGCAATCTGCTTTCTATCTATCTTGGGAATGCCTAGACAATACAATGACAAAGATAACTTTACAGCTCACTTTGTTGTAGTTTCATATGAATAACAGGACCGAGGAAGGCTTCTAGCTGCATTACGAGTGGTTTTTGTAACAAACGCTAGGTTAGATTGTAGTGTATCTTGTATAATTGTTATGCTAACGGTCAACGATATTAAGTGAGAAGAGTGTCTAAATTTATATGATACTTTAGTGTCATTAGTCGAGTTAATTCTAAATGTTTACAATTTATACAATGACAACGTTAACCTTACAGCTCACTTTGTTGTAGTTTCATATAATTAACAGGACCGAGGAAGGCTCCTAGCTGCATTACGAATGGTTCTTGTAACAAATACTAGGGTAGATTCTGATATCACTACGTCTACGCCTGGGTGAGGACTGCCAACTGGGTATATCAAGTGAGAAGTACTCCAATTGGATCATAACTCTGAGAATGATTAATAAGTAAATATGTAAATATGTAATCTAATTTGTAATAATAAATTCTTTGGCTCATACGTTTCTACTATAAACAACAATTGATGTTAAGAATTTATATTATTAAAACAAATTCAAAAATAAAAACTGCTTGTCATCACACGATAACCTGTCCATGATTAAACTTATAATTACTGGTTCAATCCAAATAGGCCTAGTTGCGAGTAAAAGTTTGTGTAAAGTATAATTATTTACCTTAATGAATAAAAGTGAATGCGTTAATGATGTCCGTCGACACGGTACACTTACATCTAATTTACTTCATTTCATTAAATTACCAATCCATGATTCACTGTGGAAAACTAACTTTAATTAAACTAATGCTATTAATAAAATCAATCAATTCTTTCGTCATCACCTTTTTCCATTTTTGAAAGATCTACAGCGTTTATAGACCATATTTATCTATAGTATGTATGCATTTACAAAAAAAGTATGTTTAATGTCTACTAGTTATATAGTTCCCATAATACAAGCTTTTGCTTAGTTTGGGATTGGATGGCGTTGAGTTAACGGTCAAGGAATATTTTTTTATTATTTATATTACGCAATTCATCTAATCTTGAACAGGATATATATTCGGGTAAAACAGCGGAACTCAACTAGTTTTTAATAAGAGATAAATATCCCTTGTGCTTTGAAATATAGAGCTATACAAAACATTTCTTAGAACAATTTAGTGAACCGAATAAACGCTATATTATCAATTCAATCAGAAAGTGGCTAGTGGACACAAAAAATGTAATCAAATGATTTGCTTATTTCGTCTGGACAGATAAGTGTTAATCAGATAGTAGCATATCGCGTGAGTAAGTAACTGATCATGATTTTTAAATTATAATTAAGAACCAGAGACACGATTACTGAGCAATTTCTTTGATGAATGTTGTTTTATTCCATACATTACATATGTTTCAAATAAGGAGTTATAAATTACATATGTGGTATGCAATATTTTTGGAATTGGATTTGGATATACATATTTAAGTATGATTATCAAGTCTGACATGTCTGTTTAATTTTGTAAGTTTATTCATGTTTAATTATTTGTTTGTCCACGACTTTCAAAGAAACGAACGAACGAAAATTAAAAGTCATATCCAGATGATTTCATTTCTTATTAGTTACTTACAACCTGATTGGCGATTTATATATTTATTCTATTTTCTACGCAATAATTATTTACTTTTTAACTGGGTTTCTAGGGCTTGTTTCAAATTAGGAGGTCTGCTGTTTTTATAATTGCCTATTTGCATTTATGAGAATACTAATCATTTTCAAATAAAATAAACATAATATCAAACCTACTTTATTTTATAATTACATATGATTTTAACCCAAATTTTCAAATACACGTTCGTAGCGTAAATTTTATTAAATGAGTTTAATGTGTGTTTTAGAAAATGAGATTTTAAGTACATTATAACTATGACGTTGAATTATTTTCGAAAAAAATTTATTATAATTTTGTTGAAGTAAATATTTGATATTTTTTGGAGAAACCGAAAAAACTTTTATGCAATCGATGTAAAAACAATACTCCCAATTGATATCCTGATCGTTATCTTTTTGGAAAAGTCAGTTAGATAGCTTTATTTACACGAATGGATCTACATTATAATTTTTTTTTATTTATTTCGCAACTACCAATAATCCTCAGTACCAAATTACCTATACTTACAAAATAAATTAAAATTCTAATGAAATAATTTCGCCAAATACCAGGGCACCAGAACCGCGTGGGAGCGCGCCTCTCCCACGGCAAGCTCCTGTTACCATTATTAACGAGGTCCTGTGAGGACCGCACATAAATTATTGTGCAATGGATACCGCAATACATTGCAGGTAATTAAGTGCAACGGTGTATTGATGGGGTATGTAATTAACTATATTCGATGCGAAGAGTAATCAAAGTTTTTAGAGGCAATGTACTTGCCAATATGTACAGTTTTCTGGAAGGACTTGAAATATCTTCTTAGAGCTTGTATGTTTCCAAACAAGCAGGCTTTAAGGCTACTACAGTAAGAACACGTCGAACACGAACTAAAAAAAAAATAAAGTGAAGTAGTGGGGTATCGGGTGAATATTAAATCCACTTCAATCACCGGTTGCTATTTAGGGGCAAGAAGGTCGTAAGCCTTTTGTACCCTGTCATACCACTTTTTCAGGACTGACCCAACAAAGCAAACAAAAAGTTAATTATTAAAAAAAAATAATGAAATTAAGACCAACATCCATAAGAATCAATGCAAGTATTATTGTAAGAATCTTCATAATAATTCCAACACCAAAAATAAGAGTAACCATAATAATAACATTATCGTCTACTTCTCATCGCTTGTCCTTTTCTTAAACCTTGCACTGACCTCATACAACTCTACAACATGACTGGAAGATGATAAACGAAACATGTGGGCATAAACAACCGTTCACCGGTCGCGAACAATGTTCTATGATCTATGGACGATACAGGAAATGTCACCTGTCAAAGTGTAAGCAAATTCCCGCCAACTGTGTGGTCCGTTCCCACCAACATAGTAATGTTTTGAAGCATTACGTAATGTTGTTTTGATATTTTACGCATTATGCAACAGGGATGCGGGCTTCGTGAGATCCTATTACAAATGTTATTCAGGAAGCTATGCATAATGGGTATTGAATGAGCATTTGTTTAGGAAATCGTGGGAAGTAATTGGTGCAAATAAAACCTAGAGGTTTCAATTTGCATGCTGTTTACGTTTTTAGAAACAAAGAAATATCAATTCTAACTCGTGACTTAATTTTTAATGTGGATAAATGTTTAACTATATATATAATAATATTATAAGGCTGAAGAATTTGTTTATTTGTTTGGGTGCACTTATCTCAGGCACTACTGGTTATTTTTTTTTAAATCTTTTGGTATCAAATAGACCATCAACAGAGGCAGGCTATACGCTATATATTATTCTACAGAAATAAAGCCGCGCGGAATAGCTAGTGAAAAAAAATTTTCGATATTTTTATTATATCTATACGTCAAGCAAAACCTTCAACAGGCAAGGACCTCTTTTTACGGAAATTGCGCGGGCGGAGAAGTATAAAATTTTGCATGCATATATTTTGTTTGAAGGAGAAGTGGAGAACACTAATATTTTTTTAATAACAAAGCTTATAAAGTTCATAGAATCCATAAATAATGTTACACACAGTATCATGCTTTTCCCACACATAAACAAATATTTTGGTGCACGCATTAGTACTTTCCTTAAAATTTTAATTTTTTATGCTCGAATTTCAATCACTCAGCGACTTCTAGAATTTATTTCTTTTTTAAACGTCGGATGTAAAGAGTTTTTAATCTAAATTTAGATTTGGTCTTTAGGTAACAATACGATGTTCATACATTTAATGATCACCATTATCTAATTACATTGCGTAAGAATATTCTATTAACAATTCATTTACTCACATTACTACGACTTTTTAATTTTAGAAAGCTAGTTACAGTCGCTTTTGTTTACGTTTTATGATTTGTATTAAGTAATATGTGTAATATGACGTCATATATACATTTAACTAAATTTACATGAATTATCTATGATGTCATATGAGTTGCAGTAACAGCCATATGAAGCAGTTTACAAGCAGCACTTTTTCATACAGAAATCAATTTTCTATCAGTGTTCAAATAGTTACGATAAAATGCAAAAAGCTCATGTTGATAAAATTAAAAACATCCTGCGTTTGATATAAATGATTCATAGGCACTCTAATCTTAATTTACTAGAAAAACGTTATCTTTATCACACAATTTATTAAAAACCACAGAAAAATAAGAAGCAACCGCTTATTTTAAAACGCAAAGCCAATGTCAACAGCCACCCGACTATGACCCGAAATGGATCCCAATTATTTATGAAATTTTCGAACTTAAAACTCTACTTAATTTTTTTATAAAGATGAGAAGAAACATATTCTGTATTTTTTGTTGACAATAATATTTGTTTTTATGGATGCTCTATGCTTTAAATATTAACTATGTAGTTTTATTTAATCCAAGTCCAAGCAGTAGAATTTGTTATCAATCCGTGTAAGTAAAGTATGCCTTACTTCCATTTTTCAATTGAACTAATCTATACTAATATTATAAAGCTGAAGAGTTTGTTTGTTTGTTTGTTTGTTTGAACGCGCTAATCTCAGAAACTACTGGTCCGATTTGAAAAATTTTTTAGTGTTAGATAGCCCATTTATCGAAGAAGGCTATAGGCTATATATCATCCCGATATTCCCACGGGAGCGGAGCCCTGGTGCGCAGCTAGTATTTTATATAGACATCTAACTATCACGTTTATTCTTCCGAAACAAAATTACACATATATAGTACAAAGATATGCTGACAGTTCCATATATTCGCAGCATAGAAACAATATTGATAGCCATAAACAGGAACGAGACAATACATGTTTTATGGCAGTCATTAATTAATGATTCATATTGTATTGTGCATCCAGCAAGGTCAAGATGACAACATAACCATCGGCGTCGCATCCTTTTGTACCAAGCGTAAATTAACAAGTCATAAAACAGGAAGGTAAAAATATTACGACAAAGACAAATAACAGATGAGTAGTAAATCAATTTTCAATATGAATTATTTTGCATCTTATTTGATAGGGATATTAAAAATTAATAAATTGTTTAAAGATGTAGAATCTAGTTGAAGCATTATTTAATTCTATTTACCTAAAATTGTCTCATTTAATTTCATTTCATTATAAAAAAAAGGTGTGTACCAAGGACACGGAACATAATACCCATGTAGCAGGATTCAACCCAGGACTTATCTGTTGTAACTTCTAACAAGCTTACCACTGAACCAAAAAGCGGTCATAACTGACGAAGCCCACAAATAAAACTAGTAATCTATTTATAATTGAGACTTTGTAACATACATCTAGTCTCTGAAGATTTAAATGTAACAATATCAAAAATAACAACGCGGTCTTAAAGTTTGAACTTAGAAATCTGATAAACTAGAAAACACACTTTATTGTTTATATAATGAAAGTGTGGGACAATTTTAGAAAAAGACCGATTTCATCTGTAACAATTAAAGTAACTCGGCGTCAAAGCGTGCGAACCTCCATTGTTAAAAAACGGCATAATCCAAACGTCATTGTGAATCTGTGGCCATTTGATTTAAATATAGAACATCGAAATTAATTATCAAATATTTTGCGCTATTGTTTTGTAACCAAAATTTAGGCTCTGTTACAAAAACAATGTATTTCATATTATGTTACATAATATTGAGGTGATATTTGTGTTTGGTAATAAATTACAATTTATGACATTATGAGAATCTTTTGTTGTATGTTGACCGTTACTTAATCTAGAAAATTCTTGACTAAGACTGTTAACAAATATATAAACGTGTGTTGAAAAAAAAAACATTGCTTAATTGCGATTTATTGGAATATTTCTCTTTTTAAATTAGATAACAAATTGTAACAAATTAAATGTGGTAATTTAATAGTTCATTGACAGAATACAAGTATTTGCAGTATACAGTATTGAGTGATACTTCTAGAAATCTGGACTAAATTGCACTAACTTACAGCCAAATCCAAAAATTTCGAAATGTCATTCTTTTTCATCACACCGGCACAATTTCGAATTTCACACTGAAACCGTCACGAGCAAATTCGAATTCCGAACGCGGGTTTTGAAACGGCCAGAACCATAGACTATTGAAAAAGTTGACGACGTGCATTCGGAAATCTCGAATCGTAATTGTATCGATTTTCATAATCGCAATAGAACGTGACGATAACCGGTGAAAGAATAATCACGCACGATTGGGGAGGGATCGATTATCGTAACGATTATTTCATAAGATTTGTTATTGTTTTATTAAACACTGCTCTTAGTTTGTAATTATAATAAAAATAGAAAATCGTTAATAGTATTGCGTTCATATGCGGTAGTATATCAATTTGAAAGGTTGATGATTATCAGTTTAATGACATGTAATCGAGTCAGGGAAACAATTTTTGCCCAAACCAGGTAGGCAAGAAAAATAGGAAAAGTGAGTGATGTAAGAATGGAATATTACTAAAACATCCACGTTCTAATTATAAATGAATAGTTACATATAATCTAATTCAAAACATAGCACATATAGTAGAATAGATCTTTGTATCCTACTAGTTTTTACTTTAATTTTGTTTCTAATTTGACCCAATTCAAATTGTGTACCACAACAACAAAGTGTGACACAATAAGAAAAGTGTTAATGACACATTCTCAATTTTAGTTAAGTTAAATTTAATTTACTTGTTAGCCTTAACACTAGACTAGATTGAAAGGGATACTTTTTCTTATCCTGAAGTAAAAAAAGTGTACCATAGACAATATATAACTTAAGACTCCCGTTCCAAAACTTACATGGTCTAATTCCGGCGCCAGAGGAGGGTGTGACCGCATCCAGTGACCTACAACAACGTAACACAATATCAGATATCGGTTTCAAGGCACCTGCGAAGGCGACGGATCTTGTTCTAGGACGCATTCGCTACTTTTCCTATTTCAATTTAAAAGTAAAAAATATTTTGTGTCAAGAATATATCTTGTATATTCGAAGAGATCGGCCGTTTGGTTTTCCATTCCATGTGGATTACATATGCGATGAAATTGCATATCTACAGTAATATAAAGAGGAGAACTTGTTTGTTTCTTTGTAATGAAAAAGTTCAGAAACTACTGGGTTGATTTTAAAAATTCTTTCACAATTCAAAAGCTACATTACCCACAAGTAACATAGGCTATAAAACATTTTGCTACGGAAGCGAAGCTGCTCCGAACAGCTAGTAAATCATAAAAAAACATTGCAAATTAAATTGCAGCTAGGACGCTAACAATATATTTTTCCGATAGTATTGTAGTTATATATTAATTCCCTTTCCTTCACGTTAACGGAATAATAGCTCCCCTGACCGATTTCGGCCATGGTGGTCAATCTCAACAGAGACTAATCAACTGCGACGTTCCTAGCCAGTCTCACGTTAACGGAAGCAAGGGTGACCAATAGAATGGATATAGATATAGATTACAATACCATTTATTTATTTCCTTTTTCCTTCCGTTGTTAAACATTAAATCGTTCAATATATACATGTTTTATTCAACAAAAATACAAGGTGAATCACACGATATTTATATATTAAAAACGCTTTATTATTTTAAATCGTGCTACATAAAACATAACAGTGAAATTATATTCATTAAATACATTAGTTATTCATGCACTGGCACAGTTTTGTTAACATTTTTTTGTTCCACACAAACATTGAGTAAGTTATAATTAACATCGTCAACGAAGCGAGAATATGGTTATTTAATAATTTGATAGACTGTAATGATCTAATGTGTTCGATAATTAAAATGCAGAAAAACTAACAATTTAGTAATGATTCCGCAAAAATAACGTGCATCCAAATTATCCATATTGTGTATAATTTACAGAATCTATTTTTGAACGAAATCCTGGAGCCATCTTACGTCTTACAAAAAATATTGATCAAAATCTTATAAGGCATTAGCCTCCGTCATAACATCTTCCTGCATGCCAAATTTCAGCCCGATCCGTCCAGCGGTTTGGGCTGTGCGTTGATAGATCACTATGTCAGTCAGTCCTATGAGTTGTATTTTAGAACGTTTTTCAAAATTTTGACATTTCTAAAACATTTCTAAACCGGGGTATTTAAATTTGGAACGTTCTAAGTTCTATATTCGAGTTCTATTTCAAATGTTCCACACAGCTCAGTTCCGTGTGTAGCGGAAGCAGTCTGCGATACATCGGCTTTCATTTCTTCGAAGCGCCTCAGGCAAAAACTTACGGAACTCGCACGAGCGGGTCAATCGTATTGAACGTTTTCAATGTTGTACGGGACGAGTATGTACGTCACATTTTTTTAATTAAATCTTTAGTCGTATTCATTTTTTTCATTAAATCTCTAGGCGTAAATCTCGTAGCGTAGGTAGCTGTTGATCGTCAATTAATGAAATATTTAAGCATACATGTTAGTAAAATGTAGATTATCAAGGTTCACTGTTTTTTGCGATACCCGTATTATGTTGATGTTGTTCCTAATGAAATCACTAAATTTTAAATAACTTAGCTTTAATGTGCGAGTTTATATGCCAATCAGAAGACTTTGAATTTTAAAGACACTATTCACACCAAAATAGATAGAAATTTCAAACAAAATTAAAACGTAAACAAATATCGTGACATGAAATAAATGCGAAAGCGTGAGTGCAATCAATGAAATATTATAAATAATATTTACTTGTAGGACGATATTTTTTAGTGGATATAAAAAATGCAAAAACGAATACTGCTCATTTTTGGTAGATGTGTCAAATGCTCATTACACTTTAATAGGACAAGAGATTTTTTATAAGAGTAATTACAGATGAGAGAGGTGGGATAATTTTTAATTTACACGAACCTAACGAAATTTAACCAATGCCAAAGCATTCGCAAGCCTTTTTAACAAATCAATATTTATTTTTAATTGTTTTTTATAATATGGATATATTATTGAAATGACTCGCTTTACGTGTACTATGTACATATAAAGTATTAATTTATAAAAAAAAAAAGATATAACAAAACCAACATTAAGAAGCAAATCACTTAAGATGTTAAAACGTAAACTAAACTAAACGCAAGTGTCTGGTACAATCGTATCCCAAAGCCGTATTTCCATGGAACCGAACCCCATGAAAGTGAAAGGGCTGCACGGAGGCTGCGGAGGCCTTTGATCGCGAGTTATTTAACAACCTTCGATGCGCCTTCATCACGACACTGACTGTTTAGGAAGACATTGACTTTTTTTATATGTTATATGTTATAGCAGGCAAGTGGGGCATGCGGTGCACCCGATGTTAAGCGACTGACCGCAGCCCATGAACATCTTCAACATCAGATTGTCAAGATGCACTGCCGGCTTGAAGGAAGGGGAGGGGATAAGGAGCTAGGATTAATCATAGGATGTTGGGGGAGGAATAGAACAAGACGGGAGAGGAATGGGATGGGAAATGGGAATACAGGCCCCCGGGCAACCGCTCACCATACGAAACACACTTCCCAAAAGGACGTTTTTTTTTTGCCGTATGTTATGATTATAATTTTGTTGCAAATGCAAAATCTTGTTAAATTGTTAATAGTTAAACGCACCGACTTTGAATAGAGTTCACGAAATAAAATAAAAGTTATTTTCTACTTTTTAGTAGGTATGAGGAAATCTGTTCTATTTTCTGGCATTTTTTTTTAAATTTTTAGTGACGTACTAACACTCAAGAGCTAGTCCCAAAATCAGTCTCAGTCTGAGAGTTAAATGGGTACCAATTTAATAAACCAAAGAGCTTATTCTTTTGATTTTCAAGGAGTTCCCTGGAATATCTACCACATTGATAACCAGATTTTGATGTAACCCACAGGCGTAATGTAATATATTATTTATGTTTTTTTTAATCATATGTTTCTTTACTGAAATAAATTTATCTACCTCGTCAAGGTTCATTCACCTTAATCGCGTGACAAGTTTTAACATAAGATCGTACGTCATAACCTTCAACGTTAAAGATGGCATAACCACTTATCACCATTGCCCAAAAGTCTACCCTTTGGCCTTTCATAAAAGGTAAAATTAATTCTTTAAAAAATAATTTATAGAAAAGACACAATCTCTCAACATTATCAAAAATATATTTTGTGACAAGAGGAATCTTTACTGAGGGGACTTTAAAATTAACACATAAAATCTCCTATTCAAAAAAATATAAATAAACTATTATTATATTGACAGAGTGCCTTCTTAAATTGTCCGAATTTTATCTTAAAAGCCTATCAGTTATCCCCAAAAGAAAAGCATATAACGTTTAATCTATTGCAAAAAAGTATGGAAGTTTAAATAATAGTAGAAAAATTAAAAAGTAAAAATAGTAAGCTATTATATCAGGAAAGTGAAAGGAGCTAAGGTCATTGCAGACGCCGGCCACCTTTGATCTCAAGTGTACGAGAGGACGTTACCCGCCAGTTCGACTATTATAAAACAATTCCATCGATACACACAATAATGACCTTGTCATATTCTATGGAAGTTTACTATAATGTTCTATTATAGAACAATTCCATCGATACACACTTAATAATGGACATGTCATATTCTATGGAAGTTTGCTAGAATGTTCTATTATAGAACAATTCCATCGATACACACTTAATAATGGACATGTCATATTCTATGGAAGGTTAACAGAATTTTCTATTACAAAACAATTTCATCGATATACACTCAATAATAACCCTGTCATAATCCATGGAAGTTTGCTAGAATTTTCTATTATAAAACAATTTCATCGATACACACTTGATAATGTGAGTATGTGACATATTCTTTGAAAGTTTACTAAAATGTTCTATTATTATAGAACAATTTCATCGATATACACTTAATAATGAAGATAATTATTAATTGATATTCTATCAAGGTTTACAGGAATTTTTTATACTACTAACTATTCTGCATGGTGCTAAGCTAGATAAATATCCTATCACCTGATTCATATCTTAGCCTGACTAACTACGATATTACATCAATATCCGTTTAATAAATGCGGCGTGATTGACACACAAACATCCAAATGTCCAAACTTTCACATTTATAAAATTTATGAATGAATGAATATTTTTATTTGATTGTTTGAGATAAGGCACTAATTAAGTAATTAGTATACCTGTCGTTGAGCATCTGTGGAATTTATCTAGAAATTTATTTCGTATAATGGAAACGTATATTCTATAAGGTTATATGATTGGTATTTAATAAAGTGAATTTCTGTTAATATTTCTAGAAATTAAATAAAATAATTAGTGAGCTACGACCAGTATAATTGTCTTAAGATGTCAAGACCAATTATGAGAATAGAAATGCATATGATGGTAATAAAAAAAATGTTTTGACTTGAAATAGTCAAGCAGAGTATTAAGAGTTCAACACAAAAGTTTGACATCATTCCATAGAAACAAAAATGTCTGGAATAAATTATATTATCCTAAATCCTAATGTAGTCTCAGAAAGTTTATTAAAATAGGTCTCGGCTAATCATCAAATTTTACTTTCAAGCATTTCAAACAGGTTTCGCATAAATTAATTGTTAATACAAGATATGCAAATTTCATCAAATTTCCATAAAGATCGACGGATTTGAAGAAGAAATAATAATATGTGAAAATGCATTTCTAACTCGTTCACCTTTGGTGATCGATCGGTATTTAGCGAGTATTTTCTAGCTTGACATTGGCATTTTAAAATGTCGTTTTAATTAGGAAAGTTCCGCGTACGTATTTATTGGATCATCTTCGTTTATGGAATTAATTATATATCTTATGTGTGCGTTACATTTTTCTATGGAAATGATGTCTATACTCTATAGTTTCTAGTCTATACTCTTAACTCTATGCTCTATACAAACTTAAAACTAATTATAAAGGTCGAATTTATTTTTTTGTTTAATTTATTAATTAGGAAATCATTAAAATTACAATTCTCTAGCGGCTACGAAATCTATATAAAACAAAATAGTAGGTATAAGAGACTTATGGTGAATCAATTTGACTTTTTATATGAATTCATCTGGATCCTAATATAAGAGTCTGAATATAAAAATAAACACTCAATTTCATGTAGACAGCCAATAAACTAAAGACCTAAAAAGCTTTTGTAGTTGATAGCAGATAGCTAATGCATATAAGAGTCGGGCCCACACTTTATGTGACGCGCTGTCAGATAAAAATTGTAAACGCATAAAGAATCATTGATGGTGAATAATCCACGCGAGGTTAGGTTAGAATAATAGTACAAAATATACTATTGTGTGTCTGGCAGAGATCGCTGCTTTAGCGATAAGACCGCCTGTTTGTGCCCGTTATTTATTTTTAATTATTTTTGTAATTTTAATTTTTTATGGTGCACAATAAAGTGTTTTTGTTTGTTTGTTTGTATTTGTTTATTAATTTTTCATTATATGTTTTTACCGATAAATAAATAAATTTCAATCGATGAATCATTTTTAATGGGAGGGATGAAAAAGGACTGTTGACTTCAACACTTAATTTTAAAACATTCGTCCATATTGAAAATTGTAACCGTTTAATATGATATCATTCCCTTAGAAAGAACCAAATCAATATGTACATAATTCTCTAATCATATATTACCACCATTTAAGTATTTAGTAAGTAAATTCCTATTGAACTGAGATTTCATGGAAATTCCGCAAAAAATTCCAATTATTCTATAAATCGAAATTGACACTTTAATTTTAAGAATATTTTATTTTCTGTTTGGCATATTTTCTGTAAAAATATTCACTAAATATCTTCATAATTTCTTCATTAAATAATTTAAGTATAAACTAGTCACAGACCTGTGACCCGTTCGTTTCCGCATACATTTCAGTGTCGAAGGAATTGCTCCGTAAATCGAAATTGCCAATAAGTAATTGCAATGTCTTTCACACGCGATTCTTGGAAGCCAATGTAGGTTTACTAACAATAGCTGTTTCTAATTAAGACAATTTCGATTTAGAGGAATGTTTAATATATGTGGAGAGAAATTAATTAAAAGAAATTGTTTATTTTTATGAAAAACACATTTTTATATATAACTTTACACACATCCTATTAAAATATTTGCGATACTTGGTTAGTTTGGCCAAGACTAGGTGTAGTGTTTGGCCTTTTTTTAACTGCCTTAAAAAAGGATGGAGCTGCAAGATCTTGTTTAATTGAAGAAAAGGTATAGGCACCGACTGAATACAATAAAAATTATTTTCTACGCTCTAGTGTGAGGAAGTCGGTTCTATTTTTGGCAAAAAGTTATTATAACATTGAAGGATTAATTAATCCAAAAGAAATGTAGTGGGTTTAGTAAATCGTAGGAGGCAGTTATTTTCCCTATTAGAAACTAACACATCGTCAATTATATCTGATAAGGGATAAGAGTTGAGAAAAATGTAATCATATTTTGTTCAATCAGTATTCACAAACTATACTGGTGTAAGTGAACCTTCTAGAATGTAAGTCATTTCGATGCGTTCCACCTGGCAAGCCTTTAATTCTAAAACAATAAAATTTAAATAAAAAGCCCCTCAAATAATGTTCCTAAAGGTTTATTGGACCCTAATCGTTGACGCACACTGTGAGAACTCATAGTATTATTATTTATTTGTGAGTACGGGTGCTAATTTTTGGCGCTTCTTATCAAACTTACGTAAGATTCAATCAAGATCGTAAAAAGCTAATAAAATCTTCAAAACATAGACAATAGACATACATAATTATAGACCCCATTCGATTATCCAACACGCCTGGAACACGCTTACACTTATTCACGTGTTTATAGCTACCGACACGCAAACCCACGAACTTTCATAACTACCGAAGTGCTAAAATACCTCAAATACTGAAGTCACGAGACACATACTAAACTTATGGCTGTTTTCAATATTTTATATATCCTCTGTTTTGCTTACTAGTCAGACAAATCTATCTATTTTCACTTACTTTGACTTTATTATCCTATCGACGGATAGCCTTTGCTATGCATTTTGTCTATCTAAAGACATATAAGCTGAGATAACAAGCTATCAATAATCTGTCATATGTTAATGATTATAAAATTAAAATTTTATATTAACGTGTGTGACATATACCTTCGAGGACATCAATATTCTTACGAAAGTCTTCAATTTGTACTTTTATACCGAAATATATTTAGATATACTAGAAACTAAGAAACGGCCGTAGTAATATAAAACATTGAGTAAGGTCAATATTTTTGATAAAAACTATAAAATCAATATCTCAAAAATTGCGATATTGGTTTTTTTATAGATTATTAGCTCAGCTATAATCCCCAAAAAGATGTTTATTCATTACGGGACACCCTGCATAGGCTAAAAATCGAGGAAGTCACATATAATTCAGTCTACCGGTAATTAATCATAACACATACGATGACATAATAAAGGCGTAACTGTTATTTAAAGTATTCTAAAAATTCACACGATGTACGTAGCCTCTTACTAATTACATAACAATAAAATAAGTACCCATAATATTAGAACTTACTTTCCAACGGAACTTGCGTAATATTTATATTCAATCTTATTTCTTTATTACTTGATATCATCTTCCTGTATTACTTTAATCTTGTTTTGGAGATAAATGACAAAAATATATTCCGTGATAGTATTTTCTTGTGTTTTAACGTGAGTACTTTCCATATTAAATAAAAAACTTTTTAAAGGATTTTAAACGCGATTTATTATAAGCTCGCTGTAAAGTGCTCGAAACGTCAATTTAATAATAATGTAAAATAATGTACAATAAACCGCGTTTAAAATCCTTTAAAAAGTATTTAATTTAGTGATTTAGGGTTCCGTACCTAAAATGAAAATAAGGAGATCCTATTACTAAGCTTCCGCTGTCCCTCTGTTTATCACCAGGCTGCATTCAATAAAAAATCCAAAAGCTGAAATTTTTACAAATGTATTTTCGTTATTTTATACGGAACCTTTTTATTTTATACTTCAGTCGCAAAATAACTGTTTAGAATTTAATATCCAGTTACTTTACAAAATTTATTGCCTACAAACACAGAATGCCCTTATTTGTAAAATCGGTCAAAGAGATGACATCCTGTATGAGAAAGTCGGAGACTACTGCTAACCGTCCTCATATCGCATCGGTGTCGTACGCATCGGTTTTGTATAGAAAATGCGATCCGACACGATCAGTGGACGCAAATATGCGACATTCTATAATATATAAAAAGAATATTAAATGCAATGCGTAAGATGCCTACTATGCTATGTGGACATCTAGCTTTGTATATTACTAGCCACGCCTCACGGTTTCAGCTGCGTAACTGATTTCTGATCCCGTGAGAATTCTGGGATGAAAAGTAGCATATATATGTTATTTTGGAACCTTACCTATGTAAATCATCAAAAAAAAAAACAAAGTTAAAAAAAGAAAAAACCAAAACCAAGTTTGATCACAATCGGTTCAGAATTTTTTTGCGTGAAAGAGTAACAAACACATGCACATTCATCACAAACTTTCGCATATATGACATTAGTAAGGTCTTACGAATTCAAAGTCAGGGTGAATGACAATAAAAATAATCACAACAGTTTTATTTAGCTAAATATCACATTAACATATAGCCCTGAACATCCGGAGGCCAAACGGAAATAAGACTTGATTTTATGATGCTATATTTTATAATAATTAATTATCAGTCTTCAATCCGAACTTGTGTAATCTTCAGATATAATATTACACTAATGATTTATTGCGGATCGCGAACATCTACACTAGCTACACTAATATTATAAAGAGGAAAACTTTGTTTGTTTGTTTTGTTGTAATGAATAGACTCAAAAACTACAGGATCGATTATAAAAGTTCACCATTTGAAAGCTACATTACCCATGAGTAACTGGCTGGCTTTAGAATAAATTGGGTAAAAATCCTTTAAATGCGTAGTATACTAACCTAAAGTAACCAAAGGAATATTCATTTAATATCCATTTGACGATTTTTCGTTCTTGAAGAAGATGATGATAATCTTTACACTAGAATAAAGAAGAAGAAAAAAACTGAACAAATGTCCGACACATTCAAAGTCGGAGAATCAAACCTCCACAGACTAAACAAAACAAATCAATTAATACACATTTAGCACACGACCCGTCCTACTCATTAAGGTCCGGTCTAGAGGAAACCAGGCGTCTAACTTTCTTATGTAAACGAAGCTTATTCACGATATTACGTGTTTGAGGCAAGGAAGTGGGAATTCTGTAATGTTTGTGCATGACGCAGAAACAAAATATTACAAATTTTGACTTCGGATGTCAGAGAAAGATTTTTGTGACGCGATGGGTCAACATTACCTGACTATTTATTTTAAACTGGCTGAAAATATCTTTAAACAATGCTTGACCGAGAGGAAATAAAAAAAAACGTTTCGTGAAATTGCCCTCTTTTCATCTTCCAAGACAAAGCCTCTAGAATCTAATATCGTATCTAAAAGAATTACGTTACAAGAGTCCACCTAATGTCCTTTTAAAGCAAAGAAAAGCTTTTAAAAGTATCGCAGTCGCTGGAAAACAGCCGCGTGGCAATGCTTTTATTGGTTATTTGTTATGAATAGGCTCAAAAACTACTGGACCAATTTATATTTTATAGGCTATATATATAACACTAGCTGTGCCCCTCGGTTTACTTGCGTGTATATGCCGTTAACGTGGGATTTCCGGGATTAAAAATCCTATGTCATTCTCCAAGTTCTAAGCTATCTTTCTACGAATTTTCCGTCGAATTGGTCAAATAGATCTCGAGTTATAAGTGTTTTAATACCCGTCTTTGTTTTATATACATAAGATTATGTTACGGGAGCGAAGCCGCGCGGATCAGCTAGTATAAAAATATACGTACTTCACAATCTGAGAAACTACCGACTTCTTGTGAAACGTCTGCGCCCGCGCCGGTGTTTTCTATGACCGTAAACGTCGCGAGAGCGTTCACACTGATATTGTGATCAATCATGTATTTATGAGCTAATACAAAACTTTCAATGGAATATCTGAAACTTATAGCAACTGACTCGGAATGGAGAATCTTAAATAATAAAAAAATAGATCGATAAATGTATGTCATTTGTTAAACAGAAGTTTCAACTTTAATTTCCGTAAAACGGTGCGATATTATTGTATAATTAAAAACAAACAAACAAATTTATTTGTACTACAAATGAATTATTATAACAAAGATAAAAATCTATAAAAAAGATAGTAGAAATATCAAGAGAGAGATAAGAAAAAAATAACAATCACACTTCACCATCCACTCTCATTATACACAATTATCATATTATACTTACTGTATAACAATAATGACAACAAAAAGGTGATTACCGCGACAATTCAATAATGATGACTATTGGAAAGAAATCGGGTCAAAAATGACTTGTGAATATTTAACCTAGATTGTAAACAACGTAGAATCGAAGATATACGTCGGGAATGATAGTTCTATTGAAAAATAATCGTTAATATTTTAGCTCTATGGATTAAAAAAGTAAAAATCTACTAAGGTTTATCTTTTTATATCGCTTGAATTAATGGCTTAATATGTATTTAAATATTTGTCCCTCTAACCATCTAGAATTCTATGGGAAATAATCTAAATGACTGAGAAATATACGGATAAGTCGTAAATATTTTACGTCTATGGATAAAAAATGTAAAGATATTTTCAGTATTCATCTAATATTTGCATCCATTCTTATTTGAAGATTTCTAATTAATGTAAAATTGTTTTAATATATATTTATAAACTTTGTGACTAGCTGCGGATTGGCACAGGTTTATCTTTAATATATTAATGAATCTTTAATATTTTAGTTTCACCCGCGTATACTGCGCGGATTCCCGTGGGATTTACGGAATTGAAAGTATCCTATGTCATTCTCCTGGTATCTATCTCCCTACGAGTACCTATCTCGAGTTATAAGTGGTGTAACTAACCCGTCTTTATTTTATATTTTTAAATTACTTTCTTTGTAGACTTCATTGCTACTTTTAAATCCTTGTGCGCAGGTATACTTTTCATAAACCTCCCTTATTTCTTTGTATTATTTTAAAATCACCATTAAAAACAATTATGGAGCGAAAAAACATGTTTGCGAGAATAAAATTTTATTTTATTTGCAAAGAGAACAATTGTGTGTTGTTAATGGTGGTTATGGAATTGACGTAAAAAGGCAAATATTATTGAAACTGTAATTTATTATTCTTTATTTAAATACAACGTCATATATTTACGTCTACATAGTAACAAATAATAAAATTTAGCTGATTAGCAATTCTTTAAAATCAACAACATATGAAATCATGCTTTAAAAATATCACAAACAACTTTTACTAATAAAAAATATTGTAACCGTGATTCCTCCATCGAAATTTAATGTCTATACTATTTGAAACTGTGTGCATACATTCACATTATAAAGGAAAAATTGATTGTTAGACTGCTGTCAATGAGTAAACCTATAGTCTATTCTCAAGTCGTCCCGTGTATAAAGAGTTTAGCTTTAATCTAAACTGGCCTTTACAAACGAAGCCTACGTATGACTATTTACTAGCTTGGCCGCTGACCGCATTCCTGCGAAATGTCCGCAGGAAACACTCCCTTCTATCTTACGAGATACCTAGCCCTTGCGTGTTAGAAAATAAGGAAAGAAAAATAACTCAACTAGTAAAAAATAAAAATAAAGTATGGCTTGAAGCTGATCAATAAAATTATTTATTTCTTCATGTTCATATAAATTAATTATGTGAAGAAATGAAGTCCTCGCATGCATAATTATAGAATATTTTTTTTAGTAAAATTCTATTCACGTTCCTAATAAAAACGTACATTGTCAAAGGAAAAAAAATTACCTATAATATGCAATCATTTGAAAATTGCTTATTTTAAAATCTAGCTTTTAAACTCTAATTTATAAATTTAAATTAATGTAACAAACAGAAAAATAATCTTTTCTTTTTAAATTACAATTATAGATCCTATCAGAATTATTAACAAATGATCACAGATAAATAATTCTGACCACAGAATCCAACCTCAAAGATTTAAAAATATCTATGACATTATTCGTATAAATAATGTTAATTCGTTACCTCAAGGCTACACGGCTAACACTAAAATATTGACGTTGACGTATGTTTGAACAAATGCGGTTTGTATGTGAATGTACGAATACAATTGTGTAATCGAACATGATAAAGCGTGAAGATCTTTTATTATGAGTTTACAGTTCAAATACTAAACAAGCTTTGTTTTTTCACGTGTTTTATTATAATAATAATAAGTTAAATTTAAATTTAATGTGCGAAGACTGAACTTACAAGTACGAAGCATGCAAAACATAATTTATGTATTGGTAACAGATTGGTTCTGTTTTGTTGAGAAGTTGATAAATATCTTCATATGTTATTGTTAGTAGGAATAAAAACAATAGGAATTATAATTTTAATTGATGTAGTGAATAGAAAAAAGCTCACTATTATAATTTACCTCGAAAAGAAAGATAAATTATTGTACGTTTTAAAAAAAAAATGAAAATTTTAAGCACGTGAGTCGTTCGTTTCAATAACAATCTACGTCATTTGATAGATATTGAATTTTGATACATTAATAATTTACCCGTATGTAACAGAATATTAATGTATACAGGTTATTTATTGTCATATTATATTTGCATGGAATAAAAACAAGACAGAGTTATTATCTATACATGCATATGAAACAAAGACGGGTTTAAAACAACACTTTTTACTCGATATCTGGACCAATTCGGTAGAAAATTAGTAGGAAGATAGTTTAGGACCAGGTAAATGACATAATAAATCTATCGCTTAAGAATATTCTAGATCTCCATATAGGTTCCAAACATTATGTAGTAAATGTAGTAGGTAACTAATGTAGAGTAATCAAATTTCACTTTCAATATAATATTACGTAACCCAATTGCTTCTACAATGGCGTTGAGCAAATCATGTTATTGAACGATAGGAACGCCTTTCTTTTGTAAATTTATCAACTAATTGAGGTACATGTGTGTTGCAAGGGTTAACATTTACGTGGGAAGATAACTAGAGTAAGCATTCAGTATGTGATTTAGATAACAAACTTGAAATTAATAGAGATAAAATCAAATCATTTATTCCCCTCACAAAGTGTTACAAAGATTGTTGATTTTTCTTGTGAGAGTAAGTATAAATTATAATTCAATCTTTTCGGGCACCACCCGAAATTGAAAATGAATTATAATTTATACATGCAGCATACCTTCTCCTTCTCTCTTCATTCTCCCATTAGAAGTTTTAACGGCATAAAAAAGATGAAATACCGAACCGTTTTACTACATATGCGTGTTTATTTAGAGGAATAATCGAAAACCTTGCATACATAAAAACCAATATTTTATCAAGGCGTGGCGATGACAAACGATAATTCTTTATTTTGTAATTCTCGTAAAATGTTTATAATGAAAAAATTATATTTTCAACAAGCTGCGTATTTACGTTATCGTGGTTTGACATATTTTAGTGTCACGTAAGCACGATTAGTGTTAAGTTATGCACTTTGTTGCGTTTGATTGGCTTTCCACAATTGTTACATGGTACAGGGTCGTTGACTTTGGTACATCCTGAAATTTTACACGGTTCGAAGAGTAAATATTCAATTTTAAATTGTGAGATTCGGAATTGTACAAAACAACTTTCTTTAATACAATAATCGATGTAAATGCTTTAAAAATGCCCTGATTTGATAAGATTCTCGTTTTTTGGGAATTCGGTTAACAATTATTAATTTAATCAAAAACGTGTTAATAAATGGCAAAATTTGGATATTCTCGTTAACTTTCACTTAAAAATAAAAATGAAAATATGTATCGTAAGACTGCTTAGAATTTAAGAACAGTATTATACATAGAACTAACTAATCTTTAATTAACATAAAATGAATATTCGAATAACCATGTTTACATAATAAAACATTGTAAGCATGAATATAATCAAAAAATAAGACTCAGAAAGGTAAATCCGAATGCCCGCTAATGCTAGGCAACCACATATCTTATTTGATGGCGACCTGTAGACGCCTAGCTTAAATCTTCACATGTTTATTCATGTACTTTCATATCGTGCCAAGACAGTATTCCTTATAAAAACTATAATAATATCACAAACGAAATAGCTTCGTTAATAGCCGTGCCATCTGCGCACGCGACTCATAAAACGTAACACAAATTACGTTCAAGACAAAATTAATGAGAGATGTATGAAATAATTGCATTTAAGACACAAATTAATAACGATGCTAACAAGCTAGGACAGATGCATCGCTGTCGTGAAAAAATGTGACCAAAACTTTACGTTTCTGTTATAGACTAGCTGTTACGCGCGACTTTGTTTCTGAATCATAATATTATAAACCTTTGTCACTCAGAGATGCAGCTTTCTTATAGTTAAAGAATGTTTAAAATCGATACAATTGTTTAAATCTTTATAATATTAGTGTTGATTCGTTACTATCTTTGCTGTTTAAACAAATTAAAATTTGTAGTTTAAGTTTTTTCATAATCCATTCATCCTAAATAACTAAATTCTAGTAATATTATATATGTATGGATATTTAGTGTATTTTTGTTAATAAAGAAATGGAACTACCTGTTTTTCATAAAATTTCGTATAAAAATAAGCTAAGGCAAAAAAAGCTTAAATAAAGCTTAAATACCTTTTGAATTCAACACAAGTGAAGCCTCGGGTAAAAGCTACATTTTTGAATCTTATTCTTATAGTTTTTATAGATAAAAGATCGCGTGTTAGACTAACTGTAATATTACTGGGTCACAATAACTAGAGTATCACAAGCATATGCCCTTATGAGCTATGGTTCGCCATAGACATTACACATTTGGTCACGGGGCTTGCGAAACTTCCTTCTCTGTAATTTCTTTATTTGCGAGAGTTCTATATCTTTATTAATCTTTTGATATCACCCACATCAACTTCTCGCGTAAATACTACAGGATGAATGGCATTTTCTGCCAGTTAACCATTGGTAGCGTGGTAAGTGTACGGGTAGCGCAGAGATGTTAAAATCAAGAAATACTTATAAAATATTTTAATGCCTACCTTTTTAAGGCATTCTATGTTCTCCTCCTCCCAACATTGTGTATGGAATATTTCAAGACGATTAGTTTAGTATAACAGACAACACGTTAAACATTATATTAATTTACATTGTTGGTATTTAGTATAGTTATATACTCTTTTCGTTGTTTAAAAATTAACATATGAATTTTGTTATAGTTGTTTGTTATTAAATAAACAGCAGATGGACGGATCTCGAAAATGTCAAAACATGGATTATCATATAAATATGGGATAAAATTAACAGCATGAAGGCACTTTTTATCCAATATCCTGGTCCACACATATAAATACATGTAACTAGATACCAAAATAAAACTGTGTTAATATTTTTTGTTGATATGATATCGCGCGATCAAGTTTTGCAGCTTTCGCCGGTAACTTACGTAAAATAGACGTCTAGGTGACCATCTGGACGGGTTTAACGGACGTATAAGTACGTCATTTTTTCATAAAAAAGAAATATTATTGTTAAATAAAAAACTTTTTAAGGGATTGTATTTAATATGGAAAGTACTCGCGTTCAAACGAACACAAAAAACACTAATAAGACTTTGAAACTAAATGCAGAATATTTGAAATAGCTGAAATATCTATTGATTTTTTTTATTAATTTGATTCAATTAACTACAATAAACACTTATTCAAGGTTTGATTAATTAATATTATCAAAAACATTTACCACATTTGACCAAAAATAACTAAATCAGTAATTTATTTAATTTTTAAAGACACATGCTTAATACAAGTCTAAAATGAAATATTCTTTTAAAAAAAATATTTGAACAATTTCGTCGTGATCATATTTCGAATGTGAAATCAAAAAACCGATATAAATAAGATTTTATCAACTTTCTAACATGCGCGCATAAAACGTAATTGGATATTCAATGCAAATTATGTTGCATTTTGTATTTTGTGATTATTGCATTTTTCATATTTTCAATCACTACGGTAGGCATGTTGAATTATTGATGTAAGTTACGGCTAAACGGATTTAATCCAAATTCGTTTAATTTGGCTATTTCTAAACTTTGTCCGATATCTTGAGTGTTGTTTATCGGATCTTGATTAAATTTCATATACAAAGGAAAATCCCGAGTTTGAAGATGAGGGAAATCGGTGGGGGGCGGGGGAGTTACGTAGATAGAAGACGCGAGCAGAAACTATAACAGTTTTGTAATTTTTTGTTTTTTTAATATTCTTTTATTTATCGACGCTTACACATTGTTTTTGTAAGTGTACAAGTCATGAACACTTTTGTTTTCATGTAAGAATTCTATTGTTCGTCCAACAAAAACGTTGCATTTAAAAACTACTTGATCACGCTTAATTAAATCTTCACTTACACTGGTAACAATTTAATAATTCATTATTCAAACACACACACACAAAAACAGCATTTAAGCAATTGTTCTAAGGTTCATAATTGCTTGTTACGAATAGCACATACGCATGGGAACTTGAAAGAAATTCAAATGAATGATTACGAGATACAATCGATGTTTATTCATGTATTTCAAATTAATAGGCAATTTTTGTCCAATTATTCGATGCAACGATCAGCCGATCTTTTTGCGTGTTCGCCAGTTTTGTAATTTCTTTCGGTTTGCTTCTACGGCTTATTTTTAAATAGCCATGTAACGTGGTTTTATATTTGTATGCATAAAATATCCTATAACAATATTATAATGTGAAAATTTCGATAATTATAAGTCGAGCTAATGTTCAAAACTACTGGATAAATTTGAATATTTTTTCCAAATAATAAGCAGATTCGTGAGGAATAGAGTATAAGCTATGCTAGTTATGCAGCTACGTGGGCACATCTATCTTTACATATAAAACAAAGATGGGTTTTCCGTCTATCCGTCAATCCCTTCTTCACGCTTGCTGAACCGATTTGAATGAAATTTTTTCAGAATTTTTTTGAAACGAAAGGACAAAGGATAGCTTTAATTCCGAAAATCCATCAGGAACGAGGTATATTCGCGGGTGAAATGCGGGGAGTTATTATCAAATAAAGTAAAAACCTGTATATAAGAGACAACCAGGCGGAATAATGGCCGCCTTATGGTTTTCAGACAATCAACGATTTATAACATTTGTATTTCTAAAATTTGTACTACGATTAAAGGGCTGTTTTTATTTAAAGTAAAACCAAGGCGAGCGTTATTTTCTTTTTTATGTAAGATAGGCAGACGTTTTTAATTGTGATTATATAGTATACTTGTCATTTTTATTACATCCTTCCTCTGCTCTACATTTTAAATAATCAAGTTTCAAGTCATTAGATAAGCAAATGACCAATTTCACTTTTTTAATTTAATACATTTGTATTTTATGCGTTCATTGGTACTTCAAATCCCTGAAGTGATCATAGCTTATTCGACCAATCCCTATGTTGATAGTTTAAACTCAACTATTATTTTCTATAAGTAAAGTTGTTTATTACACGCACTACGGATTCTGCACTTTATTGTTTTTATTGTAATAGCTAAAATTTCATCTTTTTAGCTATAACGGCCTGGTAACAGACAGACAGACAGCCAGCAAAGGCTTAGTAAAAGATTTTTGTTGTGAGAAATAAATAAATTTATAATTAACTACCTTTAACCTAACCGCCCGCGGCTTCGCTATGCTTGAACTTCAACGAACATTTAAAAAAAGAATTGTCCAAATTGGTCCAGTCGTTGTTGAGTTATGCGCTTACCAACACATTTTGCGATTCATTTTTATATATAAGACTTATTATTATTAAAAGGGTCCCGTACAACTCAGCACTTGTACCGCAACAATCACAATTTCAACAAAACCTCTTCAGAATAGAATACAAATGAGCCGTGTCGAAAGCATTGCAATGGTCAATGCGATCAATAGATAATATAGATTTATTATCGGTTTTATGTAAATTCAAGGGCGCGCCAGGTTCCCATAACGTTGCGTCACATTTTGGTCTATAATCAGCTTCCGTGAATGCCTTTTTTGAATACAAGTCTATTTGTATTGTAGCCTTTTTGATATTAATGTTATTAGTTTATTTTGTCAATCAAACGTATTGTAAAGAAGTCCTAGTATTTGTTTAATTTTACCGCCCCCCCGGATTGAAGATAATTATGTTTATAATGATTTGTAAGTTCAAATAAGTAAAAAAATAGTATTTTTTTTTATATACTATATTGTATAAAATGAAGTAACTATATTTTTTTGTTATTTTGTATTGCTTTCCGCAGTTATACTTAGATACTAAGCAAACACTTACGTAATAAAATATAATTAAAGAAAACTTATAAGTTTTCTTTTTGTACATACTTGTAATCATGGTGTATACATCATGGCTACCTAGCTATTCAAGTTTCGATTGAATTACTCTAAGTTTTTATGTGTACACTGTTGGCATGGCTAATAAATAAATTGTTTAGTGTTTATATGTATGAGAGTCCTGTAAAATATTGACCACATCCATAACTCGCAATCAAGTATTTATCATCATATTTTTTACTTACTGAAGATCCAATAAATTAAAAAATCCTACTCATAAAAAATAATCAATTATGAGATTGCTTACCCACACTAAACTTACGGTCCACTTAAAAAAATACAGTACAAATAATTTATTAATAATTACACCGAAACTAGTTGCTAATTATTTAAAAAACTGCCTATTAACCTTGAAACAAGTATGTGTCACATATGTAATTAGTATTTACCTCGACAATTAATATATTTATTACATTAATAGTGTAAACATGTCTTAAAGTATGGCATTTTGGGCATTAACTGAATTAAATACTACTAAAATATTTAATTTGAAGGTAACCTTTCTCATGACCATGTTTACCATTAAAATTTTATGGTTTGTTTAATTTAAGTATCATTTTGTTAACAATATTACCGAGTGTGTTTTAGTTACAAGAAATACCGATTAAATAATAAAAGACTTTAGTAATAAATTATTAACAATTTAATATTAGAAATATTAGCATGAAAATAGGATAAACTAGTCGCGCTCCGCGGTTCATCATAATCGTATAAGTAATTTTTTTCGTGAAAGAGTAACACACTACCTCACAAACTTTTGTATTTATATTAGTAGGATGTTTTTAACTTTAAATATTGTTATCTATAGATCCGAGAAAATAACCATCCATAAATCTAATACCATTTAGCCCTAATATTTCTCGATTGGCGTGAAATTCGGAGCATAATCTAGATTTTTACCATCAAGCGCCGTTACCAACATTATAGATTGTTCTCGAATTGGTCATGGTGAAGCGGCTACCACAACTCATAATGCATACTTTAATTGTTGTGGGACGTACTTTTATTAGAAATGCATTGAACATTACCCTCCTTTTGTACATTGTGAAAATAAGCAAGTTTCATCCAAGGTTTAGGCCAATTTGGAAAATAATAAACATTATGACTTGACTTTTGACTTTTTTGACTTTTGTAAGAAAGAAAAAACATTCATTTGACATGAAGACATGACACAATACATTTATAATGCTTATAGAAGATGTGGCTAGAGATTGATTAAATTACATACGAATATAGTAAAGATTTGATTGTTTCTTTGTTTGCTTACATTTAATAAAGTTTCGATACCACTGGATTAAAAAATATACCATTAGAATCCTCCATTATACCTCAGGCTGCTGATGTGATCATAACCTATATTTTATTGTGAAGAAGTAGATAACTAATATAATTAAGAGAGAAGCCGCGGGGCACTGCAAGTGACTTATCTATAATGTAGTATTTTTTGTATGTTTATCATAAAAACTACTGGACCGATTCAAAAATTCTTTCAGCAATAGTAGGCTGCATCTTCACTGAGAAATAAAGGCTACCATTATGCTAAGGGAGCGAAGCCGCGCAGGACAGCTAGTTAAAATTACAAATTTATTCATCCAATAATTTTCAAAACTGGCTAGTAACTACAATCAATAAGAACTAAAATACCGTAACATCGAAGAACTACTAGATCGGTTTCTAAATTAGAGAGATGCATCTTCACTGAGATACAAAGGCTATATACCATTATACTAGGGGAGCAAAGCCACGCAGGAGTCTAAAGTACAATTAAGAATTTATTCATCCAATAATTTCCAAAACTGGCTAGTACCTACAATCAATAAGAACTAAAATACCGTAACATCGAAAAACTACTGGATCGGTTTGACAATTAAAAAGCTGCCTCTTCACTGAGAGACAAAGGCTATATTATACTAGGGAAGCAAAGCCACGCAGGAGACTGAAGTACAATTAAGGATTTATTCATCCAATAATTTCTAAAACTGGCTAGTAACTACAATCAATAAGAACTAAAATACCGTAACATCAGAACACTCGAGATATTTAGCATTTTCGTTGGAGTTATTTACTTGCCGCCCACAAACGGCCTTGTCATAGCATTCATACATTACCGATAATTGAAACTCTATTAGCAGAATGTTGGATTGTTTATAACTTGATGACAGTTTATATTTCGATACTAGTATTATAAAGAGGAAAGGTTGGTATTTGGTATGATTGTAATGTTACTCAAAAACTACTAAACCGTATCGCATTATTTTTATTATTGGAATGCTACTTTAAATTTAGAGTCTTTAGATCAAAAATATTCGATCACCTAATCCAAGCTAACTTATCTGTTTACGAAACTTCATTAAAATACATTCAGTAGTTGCGACGTGATAGACACGCAAACAACAAAAAATCCACAATTTCTCTTTTAAAATAAAATATGTAATAAATAGGAAATAGGACGAAATATTTACTCATGCAAGATCGAGTGAATCCCGGCTATTACTATTTTATAGCATAAGTCCTTAGGAATAATTTTGGACTCGAATCTTAAACAGCACTGTTAATTTTTATAAGCTTGTTTTTAAAAGCCTGAACATGCAATGTCGACACTTGATTAAAATATATTTTGAAATATAGCCATTATCGTTAACCTAACACGCTAATTTTAGTTAACATCATACATCAAACCCAAGTACATATAATTTCATATGCAATGATTAATTTTAAAACATCATGTATGCTTTTAATTTGCAGGCATAATTTTATTAATCTAATTCGTGCTCGTGTATACGTATCTAATTATTATATACTATATCATTATTTAATAATTTGCAGATCAATATAACTCTGATTTATCTGTTTTATATAATATAATCTTTGACGTCTTAAGGCCAATGTATATTTTTGGACATCGATCCTATTAAAAATATGAACGAATATATATTATATATTGTTAACCAATGACGCAAAAACGACAAACGTAAATTTCATCCTTTAGTTTGTAACCTCAATTAAAAGAAGCTATTTTTGAAAAAGGAACGTTCATAATAAATTCACTTCTCTTAACACTGAGCCAATGTATCCCTCCATTAAACATTAAGGTTTACTCACACGTATGTACGCGTATAAAACCTTTCACTAATTTATATTATACCGTAAACATACAGAATTTGTAAGATCGCTATCAAATCTCGGAGAAAGCGACGTCGTATATGTAACGATTCTGTTACCCTCACTAGAATTATGGACATAAACCAGCCTTAATTAAGATCTTTTATACGAAATTGGCCATTTAATACAACTTTGATCTATTCGCATATAAAATCGAAAGTCTTTCGTATTAACTCTTCCGCAGAAAATATTCTTAGTGAATTATCTAAGCACTGACTTGCAAATTACAATCTTTATTAATGTTAATAGTTTTTTAGTCAATTTCAGTCACGTGACTCTCTGATGCCCTGTTACTTTAAACAATTTTACATAAAGTTCTTGGCCAACTAGAGAAATATTTCCCTATATTATTGGCGTTAATAAAATCTCGACATTGGAGCGATTTAAATTCCAATGCCTCTATTATCTATCAAAATCGTTTTAAAAATTTGCATTTGAATGTGAGGTCGCAAAAAGTCTATTGTGATTCTAAATCGCGCGCCTACAGTAGTATATCAAAAAGGTCGCATTTCAGTATCGCATGGTTACCGAATATTTCCCTTCGTGTTGGAAGCGGTTTGTACATAGTTTAAAGGTGCTTCCAGAGTGCTATCTCAAACCTTCGAAGTTTTGGAGACTAATAAATATTACCTTATCGTGAAACAAATTATCGTGAGGAGAACTTTTAACGAAATATGCCGTAGTTTATTAAAACGAATTTCGAAACGATATAACTTTCGATTTAAAGATAAATATTATGGAATTCTTTGTTTTAACGTTTAAACACACTTGGTCATTCTTATTGGCAGTCGAAAAGATTAAGATCAGGATCTGGACAGTGAAATTGTCAAAACTATTGTAGGAAATTTCACTTCATCACTTAAAATAGACGCATTTTTACCAAAAAATAATAGAAAACTATTTTATTCAAATATCTTTACCCAATCCATGAGGATCTTAAATTCAAAGTTGAGATTTTATACCAGACCAGTCTAGCCTGAATCTAGCCAATATCCAACAGCCAACGTGAAAAATATGAAGCTAATATTTAAAAAGAGTGATATATTAGTTTCGATATGAATATTTAATTAAAATTACGCAATATTAATATCTAAGACCATACGGTGAATAAACTTCAATTTGGCGTTTCCTGGCGCCTTCGCTCGCGTGCCTTGTATCACCAAGACCGTTCACTAAAATCCAAATAATGCGAAATTTGTTGCATTTTCGCAACATTTAATTAAACATGTTGATTTATCTAAATTGCTAAACCCGTGCGTCGTCCGAATAGGTAAGCAGTTGGGCAATGTAGACGACATTTCGAATCGATGTCAGTCATGTATAGCATGCTTTTGCAAGTACTCTACACCCTGATTGGATTTTATTTAAATGTGTGGGAACTATTGCTAGAAATTATCCATCAATCTATATCTACCTGTCTTGCTGCCTTCGGTAACGGGAATCATTTTAAAGCAGAACAAGCAAAGGAGCATGGGGGTTACCTGATGTTAAGTGATCACAATAGAAGTGTCTCACGTGCTTTGTCGGCCTTTGATAGACATATAGGCTCGTCTATTTGTCCCCAATGACGTAATTATTTCATTCTTTTTCATTAAAAATTCGCTCTAATTGTAAATTTTAAAAGTACATCTCTTTTAAAAGTTTACAATAAGAGCGAATTTTTGATGGCTCAGTATTAAAAACAGATGTTAAGTAAACAGCCCGTCTATCCGTTCGTCAAAATAATACACAATTAGTTTTACGTCAAACCAATTCTTCTACATGATGTTTGCACGGTCATCAACAGTCAATTGTAACATAATATAATGATGTCACATTTCAATCGCCGAAAATGTCAGCGTGTACATAATAATAGTACAAATATCTCGAAAAATAATAAGATATTGTTAATAAGCCGAGTTTCTCAGAGCTGTTTTAAAACGACGTTCCAAATTTAAAAAAATAAGTATAATTTTATGCACATCGGTCAGCCTTATCAAAAATTGACAACATATTTGGGATACCAATTTTATGAAAATTGCTTGTTCTCAGTTAGCGATGTCGTTGAACTTTTGCTAGAAAGTATTATTAGCATCATAACAATGTTTTACCATCTTATGTATCAGCATATATTTATAATCGTATGCAAAAATAAATAATATTTAAGTATACGTATTATTATGAGAGGATAAATCGATATAATGTTGTAACAAATTATTATTGTAATAAAGTTCCTTAAATATAAGAAACCAAATATCATAATGTATACATATAAATATAATGATTTTAAGCAGAACTAACAGTAATTAATGAAAGTAAATGTATCCTATGTACCTAATCTATATTGTACGCCTAAGAGGCACATTACATTGTAGTGTAGTGACAATAAGTAATTTAATTTAATTTCATAAAGCTTGGATTTTTACAGTACTAATTTATATATTATCCTCATGTCGGTATCTTTATAAACCAGGCAGGCTTCGATTTCCTTAATAATTTCATTCCGGGATAGGACTTATACCATAAGAATGTCAAAACATAAAGCCTTCTGTATATAAAACTCTGAAAACTTAAAATATCAACCGAAAGGAACTTGGTCATGCGTTGCTAACTTCGCGGTCTTTGTAGAGTGATCAACGAATTAACTCATACTTCATACCTCAAAGCGATTTAACATACGAGGAAATTAATCGATATCTAAAAACATAACTAGTTAACATAATGTTTTATTGTAATTTGTATTCAAAAAATATAAAAATGGTCATGAAATTATGACAACTCGTTCGATATATCGTAAATAATGTTTATGTCTATAAAATTCGCAACGAGCCTCTATTTTGAATAATTTTATTGTTAAAAAAATAAAAGCAGACGCGCAGAATCCCGCCCATCTCGGATAGCTAAATGTCAAGGTGACACAAAGCGGTTGGTAAAATAGCGTCCAAAAACGCATTTAATGAGCGCTGGAGGTTCTTCGATTTTTTTTACCCGAAATTATTAATTAAACAAATATGTTTACACGTGTCATCACCTTTTAAAGACCGTATCAATTTTCACTTCGTTAAAACTACATCAGAGATGATCAAATAATTAAAATAGTTTTATGTTATTTCTCAAAAGTTTTGCAACTGTAATAATGTTAACACCATCAGTAATGTAATTCAGTATGTACTATGATATAGCTGAGAGTAAAAAATAGAGAGTGCACCTGTGTTCGCGCGGTACACTTGTGCACTATAAGATTTCCTGCGCAGCTGGCTAGTCTCTGTTGAGATTTGCCACCATGACCGAAATCGGTAAGGGGAGCTAGCCAATTCATAATTCATAATCGAGTTTATTCTGCAAAACATGGTTTACATGGTGTTACATAATAAAATACGATTCGAAACGAAAACTATTAAATATCATAATTTTGATGACAATCATTAACAACCTTGCTAGCTAAATACACACACATACACATTTATTGACGTTGCGCATTTAAAATATTTTATTACGATAGGCACAGATAATGTAATTCTATACTCTATAGGCAATCAAATTCGCTATTGCCTGCTTAGCTCAAAGATTTCCCGCCAAACGTAAGCAGACCTTCGCCGACCTCCGAACTATTTTAACGATTCATTTACATGGTTCAAACGAAGGTCCGATATTAACATTAAAATAAGGATATTTAGCATGAGAAGTGGCTATTCTTATGCTAATTTTGGGTTTTTGGTTTCTTTAAATTGTAAAATGGACGAATATGCGTGATTTAAAATCGTTCGGAAAACAAATAAACAAACCTTAGTGATTTAAAGTATTTATAAACGACCTTTTTGTGTTTGTCAAAAGACCTTAGCATAAGGTCTTCTTGAAACCTACTCCACTTAAGGGAGTTCTGATAAACGGAGTCTTAGGCAAATAAGGAGTAAAATATGCTTGAACAAGAAGATAAAAAAACGTATATATATATATATATATAAAAAGGAAAACTAACATTTTGAAAAAAAGGAAAACTAACATTTTGTGTTGTTCTAGGCATAAACGGGCTTAAATTAGACTCGTGTTCAATTTTTATTACTTATTGCGATATAATAGTGCTTTTAATATTGGATTTCATCGTGACCTTGATGACTTACAGGAAAATAAATAGGTCACGTTCCGCCATAAGACAATAGATATAACGATTTGTTCTCAGGGTTAAGAATGGCAGAGATCCTTGTAATTTCCTTAAAGATTATTTTGAGATGTAAGTCACAGTTGTAATAAGGAATAATAATAATGTAAAAACATTTTTTTGTGGCCACAAAACCAGAAGTGGTTATGTTATGTTTTGTAATACAATGCAATAAAGTTATTTTTTATTTTGATAAAAACACGTGGGCAATTAAAAAAGACATCCTCAATAATCATGTAATATTGAGTTTAAAATTTAAAACAGAAATTGCGGAAAAATCTTCATCTCTGAATATTTTTTTGCACATAAAAATAGTTTGATAAACGAAAAATTAATTTTATAACATTCAGTGAATCATGAATCCCTTTTGAACTTGAGTCAAAACTAAAAAGAATATATTAAAAAGTGTAAATGACAATTATGTATAATAATAATTATAATATTAAACTTCAATATAAATAATAACCTTTTTGTTCCATCGAAATGAACGATTCTATTTTTTAACTATGGTTAAAAAATATCTGTATGGTAAAAAAATATGTCTATTCTACCTTTTTTTTAATTAAAAAAAAAACAATAATTTGAATTCCCTAAAAGAAGACATAACTGTACGTCAAGATGAACTAACATTTCAAGTTTCGCAAAGCAAAATATCGGCTGTATTGAAACGACATCAGCTGGGAGCCGGTTCCGTGAGGTCAACACTTTCACGATCCATCCGAAATTATTTTTTACCTATTCTCATATAGATTTGTACACAATTTGCTTTTGTGTTGCTTTACTTAATGGATCATCTTTAAAGATTCATTGTTAGAATTTAAAAATATTTAATTTGTCTGTGAAACTACAGTACAAATAGTACAAAAGGAACACACGCATAATCAGACAAATTATCAGGATTCTTTTATTTGATTTAGATCAAAACCTTAGGTCTAATGAAAAATGTATATAGATACGAAATACTGTCGTATTTTGAATGAATTATTCGAATAAATACATTTAAATCATTCCCAAATCTTTCAATTTTAGACGGCCATGTTGTTATTTCAAGATTGCTTTTAACTATTTAGCTTCGGTGCGAACATAGATATTCTCATATCTATTCAATATTTGTAATATCCATTAAGCCTAACTTTGCCAATATGGCGGATGAATACGTAAATCTTAATATCTGCAAATTGAATATTAATAAATTAATGATGCATAGCTGTATAATGACATATTAATTATTTCTAATATAGTCTATGATTTTGGAAAGGAATATTATACTCTTTCTAAGGATTTAAATTGATATATGAAATTTATCATATAAACAACGTATCAATGAACATTTGTATTTAGTTTAGCGTATGTATACGCTAACAACATGCTATTTTATTTGTTACAAGTACTTAACTTACTTTGTAGAGACGGTTCAAAATCTGTAATGTGGTACTACCGCCTAAATCTGTTATTTTATTGCACTGAATTTGTTAAATGTTATGAACACAAAGCTAAAGCAAATGACGCAAATACCATTTTTATATTCACTTGTTTCATATTATTTAGCATCTAATAATTCTTGGAACTCAGTCGCTTAATAATGTAATGTAAATCTCAGGCAAAGATATAAAAGGTCGCATACATTGATTTTTCGTGAATACCTTGTCGCTTATGCATAATGCAAATATC
>LQNK01001131.1:150386-174550 GCA_001586405.1 Phoebis sennae | reverse complement strand
ATCCTGTCTATCCGTCATTTGTTTTGGGGAAATATTAGGGCGCTGTCGCTTTGGACGCGGTACTGAGGAAGAGCCACTGTTGCTCTGTGAAGACATAGGTGGGGTACGTTGCATATTTACAATTTGATAATTGAACTACGTAGGTACGTTAGTGAATATTCTTTAACAGTACCAGGCGCACAGTAATCGATGGAGTACCTGTCGTTGTAGTTCCTCCAACCCGAAGCGAAGTCGTGAAGATTAGCCACCAACCAGCGCGTTAGCCCTGTGATTGGTTGATGTAGGTAGCAGCGGCGCGCGCGCAGTCTCAGCCGGGCGGAGTGTAGGGCGGGGTCTGATTAAAGTGGTGGTGGTCACGTACCAGGCGCTCAGCGTTGTCGGGAGTTAGCGATGCCCACGGCTAGATCTTCACTCAACTTATGCACTCCTATTATTTCACTTCAATTTTATTTGCAATATGTTAATTTAATAATTTATTTATTTTAATAAAAAAATTGACAGAGTTTAAGGCACGTCTACTCGGTGTCGAGGTCCGGGGGAAGAGGTTCAAAATAGAAATTTGGATAATTGGATATATACTTATTCACGCCTACACCACTGAACCGACTTGAATGAAATTTTGTACAGAGATTTTTGAAACCCGAAAAAGGACATGGCAGCTGCAGCATATACAGGTGAATCCGCGGGTCACAGCAAGTAGTAGATGTGACCATAATCATCAATATGTTTGTGATAAGGTCTCGATGAATATAAACATTACAACGCGAGGTCCAGCTCGGGGCGAGCCACTAGTTTAAAGTGTCCACACCATCCTCTACAGAACATCATCGACAGCAATACCATCATAACCATAGATAATAGATACAACTATATTGGATATCAAGTTCCTTCTCATGCTCTCATTAAAAATATATTCTACAGCAGTGTTCATACAACTTTAATTTAATAACTTGGTACATAGATACACACGTAGTATCGTGAGTTACAAATTCACAACTAGGCGCAAATTGACTTTCAGTTTGACCGATGCGTGACGGTTTAAAACACGTTTATACTGCTTCTATGGACTATACGTTTCTCTGTCAATAATGCAATTTGGTATTCCATTTTTTAGATTTTGTGATCGTTAGTAACAATTTCTAAATTTAAAAACTCCTAAACTTTATTTATTATGTAACCATACAACATTATTACAAGTAACAATTCTTATTACATATCTAAATACAACATTAAGAGCCAATAAGGGTTACTAAACAGAGTCTTACAAATATTTCAATTAAAAAAAGAGAAGTTATTATTATTAGTGCTTTTTTGATCAATATAGTTATAATTTAGTCGGAATAGATAAGTAACCGATTTTTCAGTTTTATGGAGTTTGTTCAATGTCATATTAAAACCCACATTTTCAAAATACTTCGTGATTTCAATTAGTTCGTTTGCCTGTTTTATTCGTAATATATTTCTAGATTCAACGAGCGATTTTTTTTTTGTACTAAAAACTATTAGTTGGCGAAAAAATGTTTCGTGCGTAGATACGTATTGATTATGTGGGTATTTCCTGGGCTAGGTAACTTGGTAGTCAGGCCTTTCGCTAGACACATATCTTTGGTTATTTTATGTAACTTCACTCAAACATGATTTTAAAAAACCTAGGTATTTTCATAACATACCTTTGATAATTAAAAACAACTATTTTCTTAACTACTAGCTGTTCCCCGGCTTCGCTTCCGTGGCATGATGTTATTTATATAGCCTATAAAATATAGCCTATGTTATACGTGGATAATGTAAGTTTCTAATGGTGAAAGTATTTTTAAATTCGGTCCAGTAGTTTTTGAGTCTATTCATTACAAACAAACAAAGTATTCGTCTTTAATATGTAAGTGTAGATTCACGTAACATTCAGGACTTCTATTTCAAATAATAGTATCCATATAATTTTAACTGCAAACCGTAATTCTATCCAGTTACATATGTTTTATTACATATACGAAGCATTACATCATGAGCACTGAACTAAGATGAGTAAATTGACTACATAAGTTTACACTTTATTATGCTGTCTGCATCTTAATACACAATTACATAATAGCATTATCTATTAAGAAAATAAAACTTTACAAACGTAAACCGCATCAGGAACAAATAAGACGTTTTAAGACCAGCCGCAGCGCCGCAAATCGATTCATCAATCAGTAAATGACACTAGTGAGTAGAATACTTAAAGTTGCTAACTGTTCCAGTAAAGGACGTAAAATAGGATAAATCACGAACATAATATTCTCTTCCCGCCTTACTGCGTTTTTGGTATTCTACATTCAAATTATATTATAATATTCTATAATCAAATGATACACGATATCATACAATTAGTAGAGTCACTACGATGCGTTCAACAAAAACTAATTACTATCTCATCTAAGCAATTCGGTTAATTATATTCAGAATTAATATATTATATTCAGAATTAATAGATAATTAGATATTAAAGAAAATGTTTATGATATATATTCAAAACACTAAAAAGTTTACGTGCAGAATAGAGTTTTTTGCAATAATATTAAAGTCAACCTTAAATAAAACTTTTTTATGAACGCAACGTTAATCCTTTACGTTAGGGGAATCCTCTTTTCATAAACGACTTGATAAAGTAAACTTTTACTAACAAACTTTATTTCTTTTTTATTCATTTTTGATTATGTTTTTTTCTCTCTTATCTAAGTATTTTCGATTACCAAAAATTTTTCTAGAACCATTTTATACACCATATTTACATTAAAAGTGCCACAATAAGAGATACATAATAGCTGACAGAGACCGCAACGGTACCTGTACATATACATATTACTATTATCTTCAATGTATTCAGTATTCACTCTTATTAATATGTCGAACACTCAAGCTGACAACTTGACAAGGCCATTAATACAATAATTGCCTACTGCAAATACTGATAACATTCTCGTTGACCGCATTTAAAACGCATTAAAAATTCACCATTATGAATTAACGCATTATAAATTACTTCTAATTACTATAGAATGCTACATCTACTAATAATAATAAGGCCAAAATAATTACACTTTGAAAATTAGAAATTAAATAGGTCATCAATATTCGTTAACGATTTTCCTGTTTCTCACAGAATTAACTTTTATTGAATTTATATCACCAAGAAAAAATTCTCCAATTTCTAAACCCACTTTCTTAATTAATATGAAATTTAAAAATAATTTTTATAATAAAAATAATATATAGTATTTATAATAAAAATAATATAGAGTAATTCTGTTGAAAATCGAAAAACAATTTCAAATTACCTGTTACGGAAGCGCGAAGGGAGAATCGACCCGTTCCGGGCCGTGTAAACTTTTCACACTCACTACTTCTCCCAACTTGCATAAGCCCCTAAGTACAAAAGTTATTCAAACAACAGTCACTTAACACCGAATCCAAACCATAATTCACAATAAAAAAAATATCGCGTCCCAACGCGTGCCGGGATAATATTGACGAAAAAAAAAATCGAATTTCGAACGTCGTTAAGGCGCGCATATGAAAGCTGTTTTCACGTGCGCGCAGCAAAGAGGTTGTTTATCAACTAAATACAGGTGTGAGGTGACTGCAGAAGCTGGGTGTGCCGCGTGAATGTCTGCGGTTTTCGATATACTGTGACAGCCGGTTTTCCGGACGACTCGCGAGATGCAGGTGAATCGTTTTGCAATGTTTATACTCAGCTTTCTGAGCATCTCCGGGAAAACAAGTGATTGATCTAAAAGTTCAACAATTTTTTACTTAGGTAATTTATAAAGCAACAGATTTAATATTAATCTAAAGCTCTTCTTGAAATATTTTTATTATGAAAAGTATAATAAATAACAAATCATAAATTAAATTACATCATTATTCATCACCTTTGAATAAGGGTAAATTATTAAGGGTATTTACGAGTTTAATATAATACAAAACCTTAGTCGAACATTTGACTGGACTGCTTTACATCGTTTTTTTTTAATTTACTTATTTTTGTATTTCACTAGAAAATTTGAGAATTATGACACAAGTTTGTACGCGTTACAAACTTATGTCATAATCCTCAAATTTTGTTAGTCGAAAGATTAGGTTATAGGTCGCATTGGAAATCTTTGAGAGGCCTTTGTCCAGCAGTGGACGTCCTATGTTATTTACCTACCTACCACAGGTGACGAAACCTGGATTTGACGATCGAATTTTAGGAATGTTTTCCCGACTCTATAAAAATAAATTTATAAAATAATTCGATGTTCGATTACTATTTTTTAAATACTAATATCCACAGCTGCCTCGTCTCTGCTAAGGTTACACTTATGAAATTATGTAGGAAGGAATCAATGTGCGTAACTACAAAGCAGTCTCCTTCACAATCATGGTTAGAATAATCTGTGTATTATACACATTATTATCGTGACAAGTCCTTTTTTTAATTCCATATTCCCCGTACCACCTCGTCTTTAATTCATAATTATTTAAAACAATTTACTTATTTTGTTTAATTGCAATTTCTGGATACATATTTATTTTTCCAAAAATGATGATGATTAAATTTTAGCTTTCACCAAAATCCGCTTTTCAGCGTTTTGAGATTCTCCTAGTTTCGGTTATGAATATTTCTTGGTGTAGCCGAACTAACCACAATTCCAATATTTATCCTGTATATTCATGCCATAATAGAAAGCATGATACTTGACTACAATTTTTTACGCTACCCGCATCCAACCAAAGTCACACAACCAATTTACTCACTGTGCATACCATACTTCATATGCTAAACAGCTAAGTCACGTGGGCTAACACACACCAACATAGTACAGTATCAACCGCAATCATGATGAGCAAATTGGTATCTAAAGGTAAAGGTGTTATTATTTCAAAATTTAACACTTTCATGCGAACCCGTGACCATGCAGAAAATACCATGATGAAATTACTGTACACAAACTGACACAAGCATTGCGGAAGAGGCCGAAAATAAACTGATTTAAAACAAAAACAATAAAGTGATAAAATCAAAGTATAATAAATTTATCATATATATATCTAGGTGTGCATCATCATCATTGCATCACGGAAGAATTTCGCTATTTCTTTAAGTATCATCATCAAAATAAAATTCTTAAGAAAGATACTTAGAAAAATTACATAACGAAGACGGCGATAGTGATATATTTAAGCCAATTAATAAAAAAAAACATATCTAAAAGGTATTTAAACAATAGGCTCAACATTGTAGAATAATATTTAATTGCATATATACTTACTTATTATTTTAACACATTTATGGTTACTATATAGGTTACATGTTGCAAATACTATACGGATCATCAGTACTTACATAAATACGTATAGAAGTCAGATTTGCCTGATATGTAGTCATGTGGGGAAACTGTACAGCGAGTAAGTAAGGCGCTTTATTAGGAGCTTGACTTCAATACCTATCTATTTTGTGGTACTTAGCTGTGAGACACATTTTTGACACTTACATAATGATTTCGTTCTTTTGGCTTCTATCTATATTTTACTATTAATTTATTTGCCTTAAGGGGACAAGGATTACCATTGTTTTACCTAATTTTCACACTGTAGTGAAATATAAAATTGTGGAAAATAATGAAAAACAGGATTTAAGTATATTAATTACAACACACCTAACGTTGATAAAAAGCTACTTTGCTAATAATAGACTTGTACCAGTTTAAATATCATTAATATCAATGAGTACTTAATAGCAAATTAAGCTACAAAAATAATGATACATACATAGAAAGATCCATTATTTACTAAAAACTAATTGGTTTTGAAACAACATTATGATTCATAGACACTTATTTGAAATAGCTTCTTTAAAGGCCGAAAATTCATTTTTCTCTATTGAATTCATCGCTAACATTTCCCTGCTATATGAATTTAACCAAAATTTTATATTTGTGCCACATTACAATGTATATATTTAAACAACATGATATTTTTTCCCAAAAACATTCACACATTAAGAATTAATACCTTAATATTAATATTTAATTAAATTTAAATTTTTAGTAATTTCTTTTTTTCCAAAAACATGACATCATTAAATAAAATGGTCTATGAACAAGAGCATCTTATTCATCTTCTATTAGGTTCTTCTTTACAAAGCTTTAACTCTCGGTTAAACACTAACAGCTGTTCTGTTATCACCGATGGCCCCAGCCACCGTACTTCCTGTCCTATAACTGCGGCTTCACATCCTTTTCTAGGATCATCGCTGGATTCTGCATATCAAGTTGACTTTGAGCAATATCACTAAGAGCGCCTTGGATCTTCTCTAACAGAATTTCACCTTGACGCACAACCTGAAAATAAAAAATCTATTTGTTGGCAGTTGTTAAAGGTCTCAAAACTGTATTAATTTTATTCAAACTCCCTGAATTTTTGTCTAGATTTAAAATCAATGACAATATAGGAAAATTAGGAGCATCAACTATTTTGAATGGCATGCTCTTGTCGGAAGCCAACATCGACTTTGGGTTGCTGTACCAGAGTAGTACATAAGTAAGTAGTACATAATCAATTATTTTGCCCAACTACCAAACCATGGTGATGGTCAATTCAAATGCAGCTTAGTGGTATTATCAAAAGACTCAACTAGCTGACTATTATTTACTAAGGACTTATCCGAGAAAGACAACAATCTATCAACAGAAATAATTGGTGTACTACAAGAGTTTCTGTTGATAGAAATGGTTTTATAATTGATTTCTTAAGTTCATTTCAAAGTTGAGCACAGTGACATAGTAATAGAAGACAATTGTTCTCACTGATCCATAAAAAACAACGGAAGCGCTTTAGAATATGCTACATCGCTTTTTGGGGGGGGAAGGGGGGAAAGTGGGGGGGAGGGGGGTGGCTTTCCCCTGGTGGGAGGTTTTTGCGCGGAGATGCATAGTTTTCGAGAAATTTGCAATTCAGTATGTCCTCTAGAAGAACGAAGGCTGTTGAGTAGTAAATTATTTTTAAAGCCAGAAAACCTATAGAATTGATAAAAAGGAGCAAAGGGATGCAAGCAAGTACAATTATGCACCCCCCCCCCTCCGAAATTTACATTATTTTTTTGCCTTTTTCATGATTTTGCATTTTTGTTACTATTTGGTGATATCCTCAATCCTCAAATATAAATAAATTATAGGAGGAGTAAAAAGTTCATATCTAAATATGTATAGAATTAAAAAGGAGGTTTATAAACAAGGCGTTTTTTATGTTACTAAACCTAACCTAACCTATCCTACGTATTTTGTTTACCAACGCTATAGTTTTGCGTTGCGCACACAAGCAATGAATGTTATACAAAATACGGCGAACGTGAATCACGTAAATCTAAAATCGATTATTGACATCGATACAATTTGACGTTTCATATAACAATTTTACCTTTTTATAAGGAAAAAAATAATTTTTATGCTTTTTATTCCTAACAAACTTATATTTGAGTTATGAATTATAAATTTTCTATCAATTAAAGTATTAAATTATATGGACGAAATAAAAATAAACAAATCGATTAATTGACATCTCATTTGACAATCGAAAAATCGCATTTCCAAACGTCAAATTTGAGTATTGATGTATGAAAAACCAGAATTTTAAAAATTAATATCTCAAAAACTATAAGTCTCCACGCATTGAAATTTTGGATTTTTACATATCTTTACCAACCCTATCTACCACCAAAATTTCAAAACGAAATTCGATGTAGCAGATTCTAAAGCTGAGCCAAAACAACAATTGTTTAATATACAAAAACAGTAAAGTTCAAGATTTTACCTCTTCCAACTGTTCAGCTGCTTCTTTATTTTCCGCTTCCAATCGTCTGAGGCTCTGCACTTGCAGTTCTGTGGAACTCTCCTCACTCGGCAACGACTCAATCAACGTGTCGATATCCTTCGCACATCGTGAAATTAGCGTCGCAAACAATACAGCATAGTCCTCTTGACTTTGCTGCTGTTGAGGAGTCTGGGACCCGCTACGATCGAACCCAGGAAATTTGCTTGGAGTAGAGAACTGCTGCAATATTCCTATACTGTTGCAGAAGTGTTCTGCTTGCTGCAATTAAAAATAACACGTGAGAAATGCGGCCTCGGTATGCATTGCATTGAACTTTATTAGTAAAGCTTACCTGGTTTATAGTATCTTGTAATTGTGTTAAACGATCGGCCATGTTTGTATAAATCAACCTGATATAAATTTCAGACTTAAATTAATAAAATTGAGAAGAAACGATGAAATTAATTTCAGTTTATACTTTACACATACGCTCAATACATGATACAATTGTCAAATGTCAATTACTAAAATGCCAAATTTGCTGCTAATGTCATTTGTCACTGTCAGTAAAATGCATTTAGCTGGCAAAGGTTTACATTTGTACAGTCTTGGTTTATTCATCCCAATTACCTAGTTGGCGAATGCTACTCTGTTTTAAAAAACCTCTCCTTATTTACATATCTATCTATATAAGGCACTTAAACCAAATATAAAATAAATAAATATCGAAATAATACAATCTTGCTAAGCTTAAAAGTAAGAGAAAGATGGACACAAAGATTCCATACAATTTCGGGGTATATTTAAATATTTCTAAACTAAATATAATCTCATTGAAATAATATATATCATTGATGAAAGCTGAATGTACTTGGCTAAGGGCTGCTGCTCTAGCATAAATAAAGTTACAGCAAGGCTATATTATAAAAAAAAGAAAAGTGCGACAGAAACATTTAACATGGGAAATTATATGGATCTTCACTATAAATGTGCATATTTTTGAAATCTCAATGCTTCTCTTAGTTGTCTCCGTGCTTACTACCTATTTAAATATTAATAGTTTACAACTTGAAAATTTTAAACAAAATGGTACATGAGCATTAAAATAAATAAAACTCAAATTGTATAATTTTTAATTTAATAAAGCAATAAACACTTACGTGAATAAAAATATCACAATTTAAATTTTCTTTTTACAAATCATAGGTACATTTAAACATCACTTTAAACTTAGTATAAATTAGAAAAAATATTATATTTGAAGAATATGTAATTAAATATTTAGTTAAAGTTTTCTTTACAGCAAATTAAGAAATAACTTCATTAGAAGAATAGTATTGTTAAATATGCAATTATAGCTTGGTTATCTCTCATTTAATAAAAATATATAATTTTGTAAATAAGTACACATCAGCATTAAAAAACAGCGTTCATAATAATATAATTAAAAGCTGTCAGTTAGCTTTCTAGATTATACTTTAACAATAGTCAGTTATTTTTAAACACATTAAATTTTTTGGATGTACAAAATACAAATATACATGATAAGTATTCATTCACAAATGATAAAGAAAACTTTGCTTACTAGATTAAATAATTACTAACTAACATGAGTTTTTAAAATAAAACCAGTCAATACCTAAGATGGTTATTATATTATTTAACTAGATGATAATATTGTGACAGCTATCTTATTTGCAACTAATATCAACATTTTTAAAGATTTCAAACATGATTACATACAACTGCTTCTTAATCTATTAAAAAGCACTACTGGTATTATTGCACACTCTTTAACAACCCCTACAAGGAACACAAAACGGCAAGTGCTTAATAAAAATACTATGATATTATAAGAGTATTTAACATTTTTGATATTAGTGATAAATTAAAATGTGACTTAAAACATTCACAACATTTGCCATCAACCTTTAAGCTATTATTTTATTGCTCAATTTAATTGTAAGCTGACTTTTAAATAAATACTGGTATAACATTGTAGGACTATTTAACACTATATAGTATTAATTTTTGAATACATAAAAAAACTTATATAGGTACTTATTATGGTAAAACTAATAAACTTATATTATACTTCTTTGGTATGAACAAATGAAAGTAAAATTATTATGAATGCATCTAAAAAAAATAAGTCTTTAGGCTATTTATCCTATTTGTGACTAGTTTACATTAGGTTTAGAGTACACAACACAATTTCGACCTTTGGAACAGTCTTATAGGGTGAAATTACGACACTATATTTTTAAGTATTATCTATACTGTCTTAATACACAAATTTAGTGCACTGGTTTCTTAAATAGGACAAAGGCTTTATTGCTAAACTGAGTATTATATGATCCCAATTATACATCATTTTATTGGATGTTGTGATTAGGACAACATAGGGAAGCATGATTATATGTTCTATACTCAGTCTTCATATTTATTTACAAAGGATTTTATTTCCTAAATATTATTAAATATCTTTTATAATAATACTGAGTGATGAAATTTATTAATTACAGGAATTTGTCTACAAGGTTCCTTAAAAATACATCAAAGGCTCTATAGAGTTACAACAAGCTTAAAGCTAGTTTATAATAGTGTACAGAAAAAGGCTTACATAATAATTATTGTGCAAAAACACCTAACATTTTCCTTAAATTTGAATCAGCTGGGAGCGCAAGAGCCCATTTACGAAGGCCTACAAGTAACACTGAACTCAATACCAATACAGCTCCACAGACAGAATACTTACTAGGAATTTCATCAAAGAACATCACTTGCCATAGAAAAGCAAAAACTATGTCAGCAGATCTAGCAATGGCAACAGGGCCCGCCTGTTCCATCTGCAAAGACATTGTAAGTAAAATCTGTCCTAAATAACTAAATAAAGCTAAACATACAACCAAAAACCTCTCTGTCCCACAATTTGGCATACAAAGAATACCAAAGATAAATGAATAAAATAAAGTCTGAAGTATTGCTATAGCACCAAAATTAGTCATAATTACTGAGAAATGTAAGCCTTTAAGTACTCTTAACAAAACATAAGCATTAGCTCCAAAGATTGTTGAGACAAATGCAGCCACTGCACCTCGCAAACTATTATAATTCTGACTAGACTCCACTTGGTCACTCCCAAATAAGAAAGGAGGATGAGTAATTAATATCACACCTAAAAGAGTTAATATTATAGAGATTGTGTTCCAAATACCACATGGTTCTTTTAAAAATACTCTAGCAAATAATGCTACAAAAACAGGTACAGAGAAAACTATCACTGATGCATCTGCCAATGGCATATTACGAAAAGCATAGAAGCTTAACATTAGACCCACCGTACCGACAACTGACCGCAATATGAGGAGAACTCTCCTACCTTGAGGGAATATAGGCTGTTCTGTGTAAATTACTATGGGTATCGTCGGGAGTAATACGCCAATGAATCGGAACATAGCGAGCTGCATCGGATCTATATTGACTAGACTTTTGACTATAACAGAACATAAGGAGAAGAACAGCGATGATAACGTCGCAAGTAATAAACCGAGGTACGGGCATCTTTTTATTAGCGGTCTTTTGTTTTCAAGTAGGTTCGGGAGGGTTTCATCACCGCTGCCTGTAGATAAATCCACTAGATGCTGAAGTTCTAAATGCTCAGTCATAATTGCGACACCTGAAATTGAAATATACTCGGATATAATCAAAATATAATAAACCATTTCAAGAATACTATGAACTTAATAATGAAGCGCTCTTAATATAAAATTACACTTACAGTTGTTGTAATGCTCTCCTTTATTGAACGAATAATATATTATTTCATGTCTTCGTCATGATATTTTGTGTTTTAAAATAAATTAATTCGCAATTGATTATTTTGTATGTTAATTTTGCTTTTGGTTCACCTGACAACTGTTTGTGACAAGTGAGCAGTGACAACGAATAAATACAGATGACTGATAACAGAGACAGAGCCATTTAAATAAATTGAGAATATTTGGTAAGAATATTCCCTGGTAAAGAAGACTTAAAAAATATTGGAGATTAATATCCGATTATCAAAGGAGATGTATAGGTGAATAATATGCTTATTTTATATGTTTTCGAAGCCGAATCTATGGCTGATCTATAAATCCTGTAACAGATACTTCGATATGGGAAAACTTCAAAATTAAAAGTGAAATAAAATGCACTACATTGATGATTAAAAGCAAATGCAATAAAATAATAAATATTAACACTTCATAAAATTTTGTTTATATGTATATTTTACTAAACTCAAAAAATAAAAAGTTACAGCAATATCCACTAAAAAAAATATGTGATTAGACGGATAATTGCCGAAAAGCATCAGCTGGGGATCATTATAAGGTTATGCGAAAGAAACGAATACATAATTCCATATAACTGTTGACTAATTCAAAATCCAAATTTATTTTAACTCAAGTTACCAAATACATCTAATAATTTATAATTATTGTGTTCGTTAAATATAGCGCACGATTTAAGTTTGAAAATTGTCTAGGTAATAAAATAAAATCGCAATATGACTAATCGCCACATTAAACTTAAATTGCATGTCCATATCTAGGATAAAAATTCATATGCATTCGTTATGTGTTCCCCTTTAAAAATATTTTTTTTCCACCCTGTAAGAAACTCAGAAAATTAAGTGTAGGTAGGTACAACTGTATCACCTTATTGCGATATAATTTATTATTATTCTACGATTAAGGTTCCAAAGGGAAAGAAAAACGAAGAATATCAGTAAAAAGTTTGTGCATTAAAGATGATGGGTCAAAAGTTTTTCGTTGATGACTTGAGTTAAATGTACATCAATAATAATTCTATAAATATGATTCGGAAGGATAAGGTTATTTCTTCTATTTTATACAGAGCTTTTTTATATTATTCGACTTCACGTTCAATAAAATTATTAGGAGTAAGGACTGAAGAATATTCCAAACGTATTTAATTTTTTTAACAAAAAAGCGTAAATATGAAAGAAAATCTGAATCTAGAATATTTTAGATATTTATGTAATATGTTATACTGAAATCTTTATATTAAAGTTAATATCTTTATTACTTCCGAGCGAATCGATAGCTCGTAGCGTTTTAATTTAAATAAAGGTTAATATATTAACTATTTACGATAAATAAATATTTATTTTATTGTATTAAGTATTTTTCATTATCATTTGAACTTATTAGAAGCTTAGCTTTACAAATTTACAATACATAACTGAAAATAGAACACGTATTAAAAATATTTTTCCTTTTCTAAAATAAGAACATATATTTATCTCTTTTTCTCGTTTGTATCAAAAATATATGATCGTTCAAAATGCAAATCATTCATTAATATAATCCATTTTAAAAATGTCTTTGTCTGGTTATCAATTTATTATAAAAATAAAGTAAATTTATGCTTTAAAAGGTTTAATTTCATTTAAAAATTGCGTAATCCATATAAAAAGAACAAGATGAATATAGGTCGATAACGATATACCGATCTCTTTCACTCCAAGGTATTGATGGTCGAATCGTCAGTTCCCTACTCGTTTAGTTTGCTTCATACATGTCTATGTCTGTCTTTCTTGCGTACGTATAATTTTCGGGTTATTTGGCGGAATGTGAAAGTGATAATTAATATATTGTATTGTGAACATAATAATGTGAAGTAAATTGTTTGAGTGGTGAAATCGTAAAATCTAGTAAGGATTTAATAAAGACCTTGATAAATAGGACAATCGCTGTATTGTAATCGCAATATGGCTGCCGAGAAGAAAGCGCAGAACTATAATTTCGACAAAATATGTCGCGCTTGTTTACAAGTGAAAAAGGATATGAGACCATTATTCGAACAGCTGACTGCAACGATGCTGATGGGGATATCAAAAGTGCAGGTGAGAAATTGATGGGCATTTTGGGGCATATTGTTGTCTCGTTCCCACTCGTTGTAAAGTGTATTAGTGTGACAGTACCACTCGTCGAGTCATCTTTGTTTAGAAATCATGAAGCGTCATTTCCAGTTTCTCCTTTGTGCATTCTAGGAATTCGATTGAGAAATATGCGTCTATCTTTGTCTGGTAGCAGAGACAACATACGGCTAGAACGAGATGAAAAATAGGGATTTTTATTTGTAGCCAGGTAACAATAATGGGCGTTGAAAAGAATTTGAAAATTTAAAGGAAAAGGTCGGTGCAAGTTAAAAGCACGTGTCATTGTATTGTATTTTTTAAATTAATCGTGTATTAAATAAATATTGCTTATAATGAAATAAAATAAATTATTTTATTACACTTGATTAAGTCCCATAAAAAAGGATTCTGATACAAAATTTTTACATTTTAGACAACTTATGCGTAACTTACTTCTTACTTAATTTTTTTAAAGTGAGACTTAATTCTTGCTTAATTCTCATTTGTTTTTTAAGATTTAGTATTCAATTCATTGTTTAAACTTTAAATATGATCTTATATAGAAACTAAATTAAAATAAATCACACCTAAAAATATTATGCAATACAATAGCTACATACTTATAATTCATGATAACCTATCTATAAGTACTAATATAATAGAGAGAAAATATTTGTGTGTTTGTAGTGTTATCACACAAAACCAGTGGACCGATTTAAAAAATATACTTAATAATAATTTAAAATATTTCAGCATTAAGTATAAAAGTATGCTGTGGGAGCGAAACAGCTAATGTGAATATATTTTTTAATTTAGATAGTTATTGCCCGCCAAAGATGATGTTCCCTTAAGATGTGTTTATAATTTATATGCTAATATTAAGCAAACAAAAACAAATTTGGAAGACGGTCATGAAAAAGATTAGCACTCTCAACCAACCCCCATAGAGACTATCTCGCTACAGAAGGTTTAATAGTGCACAAGTGCGCACTCTTGGACTCAAACACGTGCACTCTCTGTTCTTTTACTCTCATAATCCGATGGGTCACCAAACCGACACGAGGTTAATCCTTAGCAAAGTTTGGACTTGGTTCTCCTACTGATTACTCGTGTCTTTCTCCTATTGTACAGCCGGGAGAGCTTTCCAGTTTTTCCAAAGCTTGTCTTGCTTGATCGATCATTTCCGCACTTTCCAATTGGCTCTATCAAAGCAATTGTCTGTGTCTTTGTTACTACAATATTAAAATCTGGCAATAATAAAAAAATACACTTGCTCAAATTCCAAACTTTTTTATTCTAAGTACTTGTTAAATAATTTTTTTTTTCTTTAGTTCGGTTAGTTTTAAACGTTGGTTTAAAACTGTGTACTTATGTTATTACAACCCTAAAATTAATACTTTTTCAATTTGCCCCTCTCGGCATTATAATTAACTAGCCGCGCCCCGCGGTTTCACCTGCGTTATTTCCGATCCTGTGGCAATTCGGGATTAAAAGCCTATATGTTATTCTGAACCCTTACCTTATCGGTTCATTAGTTTTTGCGTGATAGAGAAACAAACACACATCCTCTCATCCACTCGCATTTATAATATTAGCAGGATATCAGGATATCAGTAAATGTGTCAACAGGTTGCTATCGGTGACGGTCTACCGCACCAGTTGTGCCTTCAGTGCGTGCACCAGATCTCAAGATGCCACGCCTTCAAGGACCTGGTGGAGAGGAACGATGGGATACTGCGGGCGCAGAAGATGAGGGATGATGAAGAGTTGCAGAAGAATGAGGTTTTTTTTCTATACTAGTCTATTATATATCTATACTTATAAGACGAACCATTTGTATGTTTGTAATGTTTTACAATTTATGAATATATCTTTAAAATATCTTTCACCATCATAAACTTGCATCTTTACTGAGTAACATAGGCTATATAACATTATGCTATGGGAGCGAAAATAATAACTACGAAAAGGTATATTGTACTTTCAAACTTTCTAAACTAGAATATTTGTTATTTTAGCACTTCCTTCATTACAATTGACATTATGATGCCTTGCTACGAATATAGCGTATCGAGGTATGCCTTCGATTCATGGTCTAACATATTTATTTATTTTTATATACTTCATGGTGTTTCTGGATTTCTATCTCTGCGCTACCCGAGCACCTTCTACACTACCAAAGGTGGTAAAAAATGCCAATTAGGCATTAAGTTAGCCTTTGTTATAAAAAGGAATAACGAATCTATAAATATTTTTTCAAATAGGAGCATGTGTTTTGGAGATGAGCGCGTCAAACGAACGCTTCAGCTTCATATTATTAGTATAAAATATAAATTATCACCCTTTCTATCTCCCCATTAACGTAATTTTGCAGGCGGAGAAGTCTTTAACCATTACCTGTTCGGAGACCGCCCCATACATCCAGTTCATCGAAGTCCCAACTTTGAACAGCAATCAAATACTGGAGGGTTTCTTCTCGGATACGTCGGAACCTACGGCCAGTAATGTTACCCAAGAGATACTGCCCAAGGAAGATTTTGATATTGATAAGGTAATTATAGCTATGTAGTACAGTCATTCTCTCAATTCTTGCCCCCTAAAAATCGGAAGGAAATCATACATATTTTGACAGTTACGTCCGATTTATGGAACTTTCCGATCGGAAACGCATTTGTATGGGGGCCTGGACTACCATTTAATAGTATCGTGACTCTTTTGTTATTTTGAAACTGTAGTATAGCGAATAATGCTGTCCAATTGTGCAGTTGTTAACGTAAACATCTTATATTTAATTAAATGATTAATCACTCAATGCATTTTTTCAATAAGTCAACACAAAAACATAGAAGAAAACAAAGTCGCTTAAATATATGTTTAAATATTTAAAACTACCCAACGGCTTCTGATGCTTTTTTAAATAAAGTTTTTTTTAAATAAGGTCTATATTTGTATAACAACCATAGTATAGTACGTGCAAAGTCAGAGTGGGTCGCCAAATTTCTCCAAACATCAACCTAATCAACCCTCAATTCTGAAACTTCGCCAACGATCATTTGTTATGATTAACAGAATCTCATTTATTTCAAAACCAGCTTCAACCCCCCGCCCCCGTCGAACAAACAGAACAAAAGGACGACAAAGCCTTCAACTCTGATGAGGAGAACTACTTGCAAATGGTGGTTTTCCAAACCACGTGCGCGGTGGGATCCGGCCGCCATGTTTGTAACTTATGTCACAAGGAGTTCAAACATGCTCGATGGTGGAAGCAGCACATGCGATCACATACTAACTGGATTAAAGCGAATTGCAAGAAGCCCCCCAGTTGTCCGATCTGTGAGAGGACTTTTAAGGTTAGTTGAAAGAAAAGCCTTCTACTCTTAGTAGAATTACCTCTAAATGATTGTCTTTCAGACTTAATACGCAGTGGCTGCGGTAAAAATGCGTAATAAGGAATGCGTTATGAGAAATAGACACGAACAAAATAAATATGACGTAATATCAAAGAAGCATAGAGTAAGATGAAAAAAGTTGTTGAATAGTCTTTGTACCTACTGTTTTCAAAAAATTCGTAATATTTCATATCAATAGCAATGTTTTGGCCGATCTGTGCTTCCTCTAACTTCTAGAAGTATTTATAGATTAAAAATAGTATATTGCAGTATATGGACAAATTTGTTCAATAGTATTTTAAATACTGTTTAAAAAAAGCTTTAATCATATCGAAACCGATGTTTTAGCCGATATGTGGTTCCTCTAACTTCACAACCTACCAATAGAAGTATAATTTTATTATGTCAGTAACAATTATACATTCATCTACACAACTAAAATTAAATTAAAAAATATGTATGTGACGTCACAAGAGCTTACAAAAAGCCATTTAGAAAAAAAAGATTTGAATTTGAATTTAAACATCAAATTTCAGGGCCCTGGCATGTTAAAGATGCACATGCGTACCCACGAACAACGCCCCCCCAAGCAGCCCACGTGCTCTGTATGCCAACGGACATTCTCGACAAAAACCCTCCTCTACAGACACAGACAGACACACTTCGAGCAGAAGACGCACCAGTGCACGGTCTGCGAGAAGAGGTTCTTCAGTGGTTACGCTCTGAGGTCGCATATGGCCAGGCATAGGGGCGAAAGGCCGTATATATGTGCGGTGTGTTCGAAGACCTTTTATAATCCGACCGATTTGAAGGTGAGTGCTTTTTTATGTTTGTATAATTTCTGCAATAGTATTTCCTAATGTACCGTTAATGTTGTAATGTTTCAATGCAATTCTGTGTTTTCAAAATTATTTTCGTCATTCAAAATGATCTGTCTGTTTATCTGTTTCTTTTTGATGCCTTAACCATTAAACCGATTTTGGTGAAATTTCGTACAGAGATTGAAACCCAAGAGGAGAAAGGACATAGTTTTATCCCGAAATCCCAGGGGAAGGGGGGAATATACGCGGGTGAAACCGCTGCGCACAGCTAATATTATAGAAAGAACACTTTTACTAGTAATAAAATATATAATTGAATACACTATAATTACGGTCACTACTAATAAAGGGAAGAAGTAGATAGCGTTCCACATTTTAATTTCTTGAACCGTTTTTCTTCCTCATCTTGAACTCTGAAAGCTTCCTCAAAAGCCTTCTTCGTACGTTTCGATAAGTATTCAGGGAATTCTACTTGAAATCGTATAATTAAATTTCCTTTTGCCTTGTTAGGACACACAGGTACAGGCAGTCCTTCATCTTCAATGATTTTTTCATAAGTTGGTGTTATAACATCTGTTATTTTTATGTGTAACGTTCTATCGTCTAAGGTCTTTATATTAATCATGAAACCACACAAAGCCTCTTGCAAAGTTACTTTGTGAATCATCAAGAGATCGCTCAGACCTGATCTGACAAAATTATCATGTGGCCTGTCTTCAGTTATGAATATGACGTCAGCTGGAATTCTAGTTGGACCTTGGTCGCCCTCTTCCTTAAAACGTACTTCTGTGTTAGGATAAATCCCAGGTTTTATGGGAATTGATAGGACTTTTTCCCTCAGTTTCAACTCTGAACATGTTTCATCCGTGAAAACCAATCTCTGTATCTTCATCTTCTTTAAACCGCCTCTGAATACCTCCTCTAAGGAAAGTGCGAGAGGTCGTACTATAGTTGGGTCTTTTTCTTTGTAACCTTTGCCTAAAGGCGAATCGAACATCGGGGGCGGGTCTTCATAATAGTCTAAGAGATTTGCGTATGGATTTGTAGTGCCAAAGAACTCTTCGAATGTCCGAATAGGTTCACCGTGATATGAATATGGCTGGATATATTCTTCGGGACCAGGGACGCCTTTTTTCAGTCCCTCCTCCCCATACTGATCATAGACTGCCCGATGTCTGTGATTTACCAGAACTTCATAGGCTTCAGCGATGAGTGCGAAAATTCTCCTCATGTTTTCGTCATTGTCGTATCTCTCTGGGTTGTATTTTAAAGCCAAACGGCGATATGCTTTCTTGACTTCGAGTTGGCTACACGATCTCTTTACGCCGAGAATACCGTAGTAGTCAAAGCCCATTCTGTGAATAGTTTTGTGATACGAAAATAAAATATGCGTTAAAAAATCAAACAATTTTTATCTGAAATTGACAAACAGTGATAAGTGTCAAGATTTATCAAAATTCAAATGATCATTCAAGCAGGTTATAAGGGCATACAAAAATTGTTTCCAAAAGTAAAGCAAGTCGATATTTTATGGTATACTGGCCTTTCTAAATTAAGAATCTTAATTCAGATTCTTTAAATTCAGCATGTATGTGGCCGGCCTTAGGCTTAATTGAGGTGTCAAAAATTTTCAAAATATATTTTTATACTTTATCACTCTTGTAAACATATTGTGCTTCATACATATCTACGCCTTCCTAGTGTCTCTTATTTAATTTTTTTTTTGTATAACTTAAGTTTAAACGTGATTATTGTACTCCATATATTAGAGATGACTAACCTTTAAATACATAAAATAGCTTTTTCCTAGGATGTTTATGGTGTGGCGTGCTATTGATTAGTCACCCCAGCCATAGACAGCCCATAGATTGTCTGCTCTACACGTCACTATTGTCCATTAAGGTCCACTTCCGCCTCCACACCGGGGAAAAACCCCTGAAATGTTCGGAGTGCAACAAGGCGTTCCGCCGCCACTCCACGCTGTGCCAGCACATGAAGAAACACAAGGGGATCCGGAACCACGTGTGCAATATATGCAATAAGGCGTTCTATGAGGTGTCGAAGTTGAACGCTCATATGAGGGTGCATACAGGTATATATTTTTTAGTATAACTTAATGCCTATGTTGGTAAAATCCCTGCCAATTTTGTTTTCCTTGCCAATTTTGTTTTGTTTAAATTAGGGATTTATTTTTATTTTTTAGGTAAGGAGATTAAAAAGGGACTTTAACTTATTTAATTTATTGTTGGTCCTTTTGCTGCAACAAAATATATTTTTTTTTATATGTCCTACTATGTTATAAGTTAGGAATGTGTCTATGTGTTCCTAAGAAACAAACTCACTCACTGCCGAGATGTGTCTCTATTCTATGTTTGTAATGTTTGCATACAAAGCCTACTGGACTGATTTCAAATTATTTCACCATTAGGAAGCCGAAGCGATATATCCTCCTTTTTTGTTATAAGTGAGGAAATTGTCCATCTGTCACTAAGAAACAAACTCACTTACTGTGTCTCTATTCTATGTTTGCATACAAAGCCTACTGGACTGAATTCAAATTATTTCACCATTAGAAAGCCGAAGCGATATAGGTTATATAACATTTTGCGCGCGGAGCAACTAGGCTAGTTCATAGTTAATACCATAAGACCTAAAAAGCACCCAAGAAAGTTAATGGATCAACAGACTTGCAATCATGGGCGTATCCAGGGATATTGTTATACCTATACCTCTCTCTATTGTTATTGATTAAAATTTTTATTTTGCAGTAAATATATTTACATTATTTTGAAAAAAAAACCACTTTCGTCAATTCCCTTAGGTTAAATAGCCGACCCCGACTGAGAAACGGTTTGATTTGCCCTCCCCTAGCCCAGAACCTGGGTACGCCCATGCTTGCAATCCCAAAATCTTGCAAAATTAAAATTCTGTACTACTGTTATTACATCCATGTAGAACCCAAAAATGTGGTTAAAATGTTTGTTGTCGTATGTTTGTGCGCGAATCAGCTAATTATTAAATAAAAATGTTTTTTCAAGGCGAGCGTCCGTTCGAGTGTCAGTTCTGCGAGCGCAGGTTCGCGCAGCAGTCGGCGCTCATCTACCACCGGCGCACGCACACCGGCGAGAAGCCGTACAGCTGCAAGATCTGCACGGCCAGGTTCACTACTTCGTCCGCACGGAACAATCATATGATGACGCATACGGGGCTGAAGAAGTGAGTGCTTTTTTGTAAATTATATGAACGTAGACGTAGAACGTGACATTTAAATAGTATTTGTTTAAATATAGTTCTACGTTACCCCATAGGGTAGATACACTGAAAATCAGCGCCGTGCATGATAATCATCACCATTTTCATGGTTTTCTTGTCTTGTATTTTTTTTTATTTTATTATTATTATTTTTAGTGTATTGTTGATATAAATATTTTTACTTTTTTTTCTTTCTTTCAAAATAGATTTGAGAAGAATGCATTTTTGTAATTTTTTGATTAGCAAATTAAAAAGTTATCTATACTTCAATACTAATATTATAATGCATTATAATCATAAAAACACAAATTTGTTTGTGTTTTCACACAAAAACTACTGAACCGATTTTAAAAATTCTCTCGCCATTAGTAAGCTGTATCTTCAGCGAGTAGTATATAGGCTATATAACATATGCAGCGGTTTCAAAGCCGCACGTAACAGCTTGTCAAGATGAACTAATCAAATTAAATTAAAAAAATATACAACTTTTAGTCACTTTTTTTATTAACAACCATACAGATTCGTGTGTCCAGTCTGCCTCAAAGGCTGCACGTCCCGCACGGAGCTGCGCGTGCACTCGAGCAAGCACACGGGCGAGAAGCTGTTCGGCTGCGGCGTGTGCTCGCAGCGGTTCAGCTCCGCGTCGTACCTGGCGGTGCACAAGAGGTACCACACGCAAGAGAAGAAGTACCAGTGCAGCGTGTGCGGGAAAGGTGAGACAACAAATATACACACAGAACATGATAGGAATTTAGTATTTATTTCAAAAATGTTTTTAGTGGTATTAGGGTTATTAACAATGTTTGATTGTATAGGGTCTGCCATTTACCCTCCAGGTAATTCCTAAAGGGAAACTAGAAACTATTTCACTGGCTCACTACTTCGCACAACACGCAGGCGCACGTCCAATCTGAACCACGTCTGTTACGCGACTGACTGATTGACAGCTACCCCCTCTGCTTTATGTACATGAGACAATATGTATAACTATTGAATAGTTACAGAGTACAAGTTGCAAATTGGATAACTGCAATTATTCAAATAAAGATTGATTGACATTGGTTGCTTCGACATCAGAAGTGGGATACCCTCTGTTTATAAAAAGTTTAGTAAAGTAGTTCGTCAAAGCAATTCATGATTTGCGTAATAATACACGACATAAATTATTTTATTATAATCAATCATTTGCAATACCCGTATTTTAGTGACCCAATTAGCGCAGTGGATATGGCAATGGTCTACTACGCCGAAGGACGTGGATTCGATCTCCACGAGTAGAAAATTATTATGTGATGAACATTGTAATTTTCTAGGTACTGTCTGGGTGTTGATTTATCTATACTCGTATGTACTTAAAAAACTAAGTATGTTGTCTATTAATTATCAAGTTTTCATAGTACAAGCTTTTTTTAATTTAGGACTAGATATTGTGTTAAATGTCTCTGAATATTTATTTAATAACCATTAAAATTATCCATATCATGCACAGCCTACATGGAGTCCAGTTCGTTCAAAAAGCACCTCAAAACGCACGAAACCGAAAAGCAAGACGCGGAAAGTTCCACAGACAGTACCCCGGCGGAAAAGAAGGACGCAGAAGAGAAGGTGAAAGAAGAAACGGAACAGAACCAAGCGGAACCCACGCAAGTCACGACTGAGAACGGACAGAAGAGATACAAGTGTGGGCTGTGTGTGAAAAGCTATATGTATCTGCACAGCTTGAGGAAACACATGCTCACACACGTGCAGATGTGTGTGTTCAACCCGGATGGCTCGGAGAAGTTGTATGCGTTCAGAGTGAGTATTTTTCTATTTTTTCTTATTTGTGTGTGAGAGCTATGTCTACACAGCTTGAGGAAACACATGCTCACACACGTGCAGATGTGTGTGTTCAACCCGGATGGTTCTGAGAAGTTGTACGCGTTCAGAGTGAGTATTTTTAGTATGTTTTCTTCATTGTGTGTGAAGAGCTATATGTATCTACACAGCTTGAGGAAACACATGCTCACACACGTGCAAATGTGTGTGTTCAACCCGGATGGCTCGGAGAAATTGAATATTTTTTTATTTATATAAAATGCTTCAGTTGGATAGTAATTTGTAAACTTTTTTAAATTTAAAACTCAAATTTGACAAAGAATTACGCGGCTAAAAGAAAAAAGTTAAAAGAAAATCCTATGAATGAATTTAATTATTCTATACTGCTCTCTTTGCCAAACATTATATTACATGGGTGCTCTGACCTAATTATAAAAAACACCATTTTACTGATGACAACATGAAACTGCATCGTAATGTCCTATATTTATATAAATTGTATTAATATTTTCAGCAACAACAACAACAACAAATTGTGCAAGACCAACAGCAACAGCAGCAACAACAGCAACAACAACAACAACAACAACAACAGCAGCAGCAACAACAACACCATCAAATCCAACAAGTGCAATTACAGCCGCAACCGCAAGTTCAACAGTTGCAACAACAAGTGGTGCAAGTGGGCAGTGTACAACAACTCGCCGTGCCTATACATCAACATGTGCAGGTAAAAATTGCATTCAATATATGTATTGAATATTGACAAATTAGGCATCTAAATTACTAATAGCTAGCACAATAGTAACAAATCGTGCCTATATAGGTAGGTACTATATGTATACTATAATATAGGTATGTATATTATATGGAATATTCTTTGGGGACTTTTAAAGGGACCGTACATTAATCAGGGGGAGTTTGTAAAAATGTATCGCGTTTATTCTTATTATTCTTTTCGGATACTTAACCGAAATAAAATTAGTTAACCTGTATCTGTATTTTATGTATATTTTTAATTAGTTACAAAATTTGTTGATACTAAGAAATACACGTGATATATACAATCACCAAGTATCACAAGGGTCCCCGCATACCTCACCTAGTAACCCAAGGGGG
>LQNK01001131.1:95543-123143 GCA_001586405.1 Phoebis sennae | reverse complement strand
TAACAGTTATAAAGTCCGAAAAGTATCCATTTATTACAACTCTCTGCGATCGATTTGTAATGTAAGATGAAAACCATCTCAGTAAGTTGCCCCTTATACCGTTAAAGGCTAGTTTTTGCAGCAAGATATCGTGATCCACTCTGTCAAAGGCCTTTTGAAAGTCTGTATAAATAGCATCAACTTGTATACGCTTATCCATGCTTTCAAAGAGATGTCCAATATACGTAGCAAGATTCGTAACAGTGGAGCGACGCTTAACAAATCCATGTTGTTCAGGAATAATTACATTAGCTAATTCGGGATAAAGTAAATTGTGAACTACTCTCTCAAAGACCTTTGACAGAGTGCAGAGGATGGAAATGGGTCTGTAATTAGTGACCTCGTTTTTTGCCCCATTTTTATATACAGGAACAATATTGGCTTGTTTCCATATGTCAGGAAAGGTACCTTCTGAAAGACACCTATTGAAGAGCAAGGATAAGGGCTTGCACAATATACTTGCAGTTTTTTTTAAAAAGATTGCCGGCAATTTATCGGGACCCGGTCCCTTCGATATATCAAGTTCTTTTAATATTTTGTGGACCTGTGGTGTAGTTATTACAATAGTGCTGACGATATTGCAATCTTTAGACATCTCTTCGGGTGGTAGCCATTGAAATGGATCATACGTTGATGACTCATAAACTGATTGAAAGAAGGATGAGAAAAGTTCACATACTTCTTTCGGGCTTCCACCTTTGCGATCGAGGAAGTGCATATTTGAAGGAATCTGATTAATAGATTTGCGATGCGATATGTAATTCCAAAAATATTTTGTGTTTTTTGCAATAGATTCTTCTAATTTTTCTCTGTATTTGTGGAGTAATTTTTTACATTCATTTTTAAACCTTTTTCTATAAATACAAAATAATTCGTAACTTGATTCGGTACCGAACTTTTTCCAATTGACCCAAGCTTTACTTTTGTTTTTAAATATGTGTATTAAAGATTTGGAAAACCATGAAGGAAATTTAGTAGACCTAGTGTAAGATAGTGGAGTGTATTTATCAATAGTTTTATATATAGTGTCGTAAAAGTCATTAAGGCATTCGGATACAGGTTTATTAGATTTGATCAATGTTATCCAGTCAATTTGATCCAAATCTTTATTAATTAGTTTATAGTCAGCTTTGAAATAATTGTATTTCTTTATTTTGTCACGTGGCAGGTGTGTTTGATTATGATTTATCTCGATATTAATACAGAACGGGGGGTGATGAATATCCGGGTTTACTAGCTGAGAATTTGACTGTTCAACATTACTATGGGTGTTAGATATGCAAAGGTCTAAGATTTTGTTATTTGTGTTTTTCAGATAGTTCAGTTGCGTAGCATTTATAGAAGACATGAAGAAACGTAAAATTTGTACTTTAGAGGTGATGTTACGATTTTGTAAAGAACATGCATATCCGTCCCAAGTCCAGCTAGCCTCAGGAATATTATAGTCTCCTAAAACATAGAAGTAGTCAATGTTGGTGTTGATTAGAAGGTTTTCTAAGGCATCAAAATGTGCAGAGTAAACCTCATCAGAGGAGCCGGGTGGGATATATGTAGCACTGATAACGTGTTTGGAACTTCGATCATTTGATGTCAGCTGAACTACAATGTTTTCGACATATAGTCGCGCTGATACAGAAATATTGACAGGATGTAGGGATCTCAGAACAGCAATAAGTACACCACCGCCATCTGCCTTTTTACTTGCCACACGGTCTCGGTCACAACGGAAGACGCTGTATCGTTCGTCAATAAACTCCCCATCAGCTATGTCAGGAATAAGCCAAGTTTCGGTTAAAACAATTATATCATAACAGTTTGAGAGAATATTAACGTAAAGAATATTTAATTTCGTGCGCAATCCTCGACAATTTTGATAGTAAACTGTGTTTTTTTTACTAGCCATTATAAAAGGTAGAATTGTGGATAAACAAGTAGTAATAATAATAGTTTGATTTTAATATGAGGATTGTGCACAAACGTTGTTGAAGTAAAATAGAATACAGTTTAGAATGAACAAATTTTATAACGTTTAATGACCGTTCTAATGTATTGGTTTGCGTGAAATAAAAATTACAAAAGTCACGTAAATTTAACAACGACAGATTTAATAAATTACATGCTAATATATTTTTTAAAGCAATATTAATAACAGTGTTAAAGAAATAATACATAACAATTTCTATAAAATGTATCTGTATGTTACAAAATAATTTAAGTTGGGAATAGAATTGTATCTGAAAAGTGAATTGTATCCGTTTATTGTTTTGATTTGATTTTCTGTGTAATATCGGCAATCGAGCGAATAGCAAAGGCGCTGGAGTGGTCTGTTTCACGAATAAGAATGGTGGCGTGTTTAATCCAAACATGTTTAAAGTTGTTTCGTTTAGCGGCCAAACGTGCTTCGCGAAAGAGCAGTTTGTTTCGTAATGTTAAATGTTCATTTAAAAATATAGGTTGAGAGGATCCACTAATTCCTAGCTGACAGCTAGTAACACCTTTTTTAAGACGATAGGCACTGAGAATATTGTCCCGTATTATTCTTGACGTGAATTTGACAACGATGTTTTTGGGACGACGATTCTGATTCTGAGCATGAGGAACACGGTGTATGGAAACGATGTCTTTTTGCAATATGGCACATTTTATGTTGTCGCCTAGGGTTTCCATTAGAGCAATAAGGTTTTCACCTTTTCTTTCCGGCATGTTGCAAATTTCCAAATTGCATTGGCGCGCTTGTTGTTCCACGTGATCCAGCTTTGCTTCCAAAATTTTAATTTTTTCGTCGTCTTGGACAGAAATGCTTTGCTTCATCTGTGTGAATTGTTTTTCAAGATCCAGGTGTTGTTCACTGTTGAATTCTGTAGCCTTTTGTAGATCCACAATTTCTCGATTAATTTCGGCTATGTTTCGCTTTAATACAACATTTTCAGAACGTATTTCATTTATCTCCTTCTTTAATTCTTGAGTGTACGACTCGAGATCATTTCTTACTATTCCAATGCTGTCATTAATCGAAGTAAGTTCATCTTTCAACTCAGTCTTTAGGTTCTTAAAAGCATCCATTAATTCATCACTAAAGGCTTTAAAAACAACAGTGAGATCATCCTCAGGTTGTTTACGCTTTCGGACGTTAATATTGATATTAGCTTCTGAGCTTGATGATTTTGTTAAATCAGGGTTCGATTGTGCTTTAGGTGGTGATCTGAGCATGATTTATCTTTTTATGGAGGATTGAGAAAAAAAAAAAAAAAAAAATTTTTTTCTTTTAATAAGTTTTTATATGCACTTCTAGCAGTATAAGTTTGATAATCAACAGCTCGAAGAAAGAGTATTTATTTTATACTAGCTGACCCCGTTCCCGTAGGATTACCGGGGATAAAAACTATCCTATTACATTCCTGGGGTTTCAAAGAAAGGTTTCAAATCACTGTACAAAATTTAATCCAAATCGGTCCTGTAGTTTCGGAGGTTGTATTCAATACAAACAAACAAATCTTTCCTCTTTATAATATTAAGTATAGATAAGCGCACTGAAATTATTTATCAAGTAATAATTATTTAACAGGTGTATGTCACTATCCCATGTTCCATCTAAGGTGTTCCTCAGGGTACAACCTTCAGTCCACCGACGTTCATTATTTACAATTATGACATTTAAAATTTTTCAATGTACTTTCGCTAAAAAAAACTAATTCTTGTTTCTCACTACATACCCGTAACGGCACCTCCGTGTACTCGGTGAGGAACATGTGCAGCTGAGAGATGCAGATGCGCAGGTCTCCGTCGGTGAACTCGTACGGGATGTTGAAGCCGAGCGGGCCGAACTTGCGCCGTTCGAGCACCACGCCGTGGAACAGGCAGAGGGAGAAGAGCAGCCACTGAAAGTAAAATGTTTTTCTATTAAGATATTTCTAATAACATTTCAAAATTCTGCTATCGAACTGTAATGCCCCGCAACTGTATGTAGAAATGCTGATTCTTTTCCACGTCACTATTTTCTCAATAGGACTGTAAGTCCCAATACATGGGCAGTTTGCATTATGTTTAAATCCGGAACGGTTGTATTTTCCAGTTTCTTTAAAGTATAATAAATTTTTGCATAGCCTAAATCATTTAACAATGTTTCATTTGTGGATGCTTCTTTGATATTTAATGAAAGTTTGTGTATAAATTACGCTGCAGCAACAGAACGGATTCTGATACGATTTTTACTGCGCTATAGGCACCAAATTTTACTTGAGTGAGGCCGCGGGTAGCAGCAAGTATTTCATAAAAGAATAGATTCTGACAAGTTAACTCACCTTGAAGTTAGGTACTTTGCTGTCGTGAGAATTAAAATAGTCCATAAAGTCTGGAACTTGATTCATGTACGCCTTCAGCAAGTTTGCTTTTATGCCTCGCGGGGGCTCAACTGTCATCTTATATCCTGCAAATGAAATCAAAGAAAGGCTTTTATTTACAGTTTAAGACAATGAAATTACAAACTAACTGCACTTAAACAATTGTAATTAGATTTAACAATAAAAGTTTACGAAAAAGAATTAAGTGTAAACAATGATATTATATAACTATAGATATGTTATATAACTATTGATATACTCCCTTTGTAATGTAATGATTTTTGATAGAACTTTACATAGCAAAGGTCGCTCAGATGGCTTTCTTCTTATGACAGAAAGCTATAAAATGCCTTCGTGTGTATTTAGAAAATGCACGAACCATTCTACAAATAAAAATATAAAGGAAAAAGTATCATATCCTAGGTAAGCACTTGAAAATAAAGAGTTTTAAACTCAACTATGAGGTGATTGTCAAAATACTACATTGTCATTGATGGTCGCATTTTTTCACCGTTGTCTTGTATGGGTATAACATATATACATTATATCATTGAGTATAAAAAATCTATACGTACCATTCTGTAGCAGCGCCACGGGGAAGTAGGGTGAGGGAGTGGAGGTGAGCCAGAGCCGGAAATCCTTGTGCACGCTCTCGGGCTGAATGTGTTCCACGTTCAGCTCCAGCACCGGCATCCAGGACGGGGAGAGGTGACAGTTCTGATTTTATAAAGAAATTTGTAACATCCCGGTGAACTTCATTACGCCTAACAGTCGATTGTTTTCCCTCAGTAAAAACCATTCTCGTACTTCAAGAAATGTTTAATAAAAAATAATTAGCTACAATATAATATTGTAATATTGTGAAATTTGTCTACTCGTTTTCGTACATACAACAAAAATGAATAAATTATATTCTTAATTTAAATTTATTTCAGCTTTGATGCAATTATTCATGGTTTTTACTAATTTGTTATTGCTTTATCTTTTTGTCACGCATATTGTTTGATAGTTGTTGCAATCGTTACTATAGTGTATGTGAGTGAAGGAGAAGGAAGCATTACGTCATCTCTAGCGCACATGCGGTGACAGTCATTCAATGTTAGCGACGGTGAGGAGCGGGTGTGTGCGTCTAACAGCCGATAATATTGAAGTTTATACTACAGTTACTAAGAACATCGCTTTACTTTGCTAATATTACATTGTCTCATGTTCATTACTACCTGGAAAAACACCCAGTTCCCAAAGTCGCAACCGATCTTCATCATGGCTTCAGCGAGAGGTCCCTGTCCTTGTCCGAGTGAGATGCTTTCGAAACGCTTCCCCATTTTCATTTTATCAGCAAACTTTAGCAAATCTAGAAGTAAAAAGTGATTTTTAAGTCATTGTCTTTACGTAAACTATAGATAAGTTCATCCACGAACACGCGCCCATTCTTCGCAATCGTTGACAGTATATTATGTATGCAAGCTTCCGCTTGTGTGAAGTTTTATAGATACACACACATTACCCATGTGTGCACACGCACATTAAAAATAGATTAATCAGAACAAAGTATTGCGATCATAGTAAAATATTTCCAATTTTAAAAATTGGTGGGGCGCGTCCTCGTGTATGGCACTATCTATAGTAAGTATGAAGTAAACAATTCCCTTTTTGTTCGTTTTTTCTTCATGTAGACACATATTAGCACCAAAGGTGGTGAGACAACATTAATTATTTCCCAACGGTAGGACTTTATTTTAGCGACTGAGTAAAGACATTCCTGTATAAATGACTGGTCTCCTTTAGCGACTTACCAGCCGCGGGATCTGTGCCCGTGGACAGCACGAATATGATCGGCGCCATCGGATCTGACTCAGCGAACAGCGCTGCCAAGTCTGCAGGCTGCGGCTCCACGAATCGCCCACCCAGACCCACAACCACGTAATCCTAGAAAATATACGTTTCATTTGTTTACAGGACATTCAGAACATGTACCTAAACACGTAAAAAATAATGATAGGCCTGCCAGCTGATACCTCACGTAAACATTAATAAAGCATATTTAATTAACAAAGCCTCGCCAACCCTATTCATTATTTTTACGTGTTGAGGAACATGTTCTGAATGTCCTGCTTATGTAACAACTTATATTTTCATAAAAATGCGAGTTTTAGAGAAAATTTAATAGTTGAACAAAAAATTTTATTGTAACTGTTATTTTCAATAATTTTAAAGATAAGAGGAATAAGGGAGATGCAACGATAACATCATGTTAGACGCGGTTCACACTAAATTGTCCCGCACGTTTTTTTGCTTTACCTAAATGTCTGAACATGTAATAGTGGTACATATATTTTCTATGTAATAATTCACATGGCGCTTGTACTGCAAAAAATCAAAATGTATGATGTCGCGATGTATACTGCAAAAAGCGTGTAGGACAATGCCGTGTGATCCCAGCCTTACCTGTAAACCTGGAACAAGCTTATCTGGACGCAAGCACTTCAGGACCAGGAGCTTCTGGAAAGGATCTAATTGGCTGTCCAACGGTTTCGGGTATGGTAACCTTGTGAAATATTTGTTTGATAATAATTATTATTTCTTATTTGTTATTATTATGTTTTTTTTTTGTTTATAACTTTTTATTTTATGATTTATTATAAATAAATATATAGAAACAGAAAAAAAGCACGTCAAATTTTTCGTAAAAAATTCCGGCCTTATTGCTAAAAAGCAATATCTTTCAGGCAACCTTATAGGAAAGGATAAGTGAGAAGAATACGCGACGGCGTTTATGTATACTAAGTTTAATGGGTTCAGTATTTTTAAACAGTACCGAACAAATTTTCGCATTTATAAAGTTAGTAGGATATGATTCTGTACTACATTGTCTTTCAACTGCATATTCATACTTATGCGGGTTCCAAGCATCATAATAAGTCCTGAAGAACTTGGTCTGCTCCGGGAAATCCATGACGAACTGCTTCATGGTGGGAACAGACGCCAGCTCTTGCATGTCGAGCCACATGCGACGGGATATCCACTTAGGTTCCGGATTTTCAAGCTCCTGTGAATGAATGAAATACTATTCATTGTATACTTTCATCTAAATTACAAAATGTTTACACTACAACAATTAACACAGAGTAAGTTCACAAAAGGCGGCTTTATCGCTGGCGAGCGATCTCTGCTAGGCAACCTGTGAAGAAATATGTATGAATATGACTTCTGGGGAATATTTTTACTGACAAAGAATTACAAAGAAAAAGTCGGAGGCTAGCGTCAGTTTAATACTTCAGGATAATAATGGTTAATAACATAAGAATATTGTTTCTTTTGTATTGATTGTTTAAGCAATGTTTTATGTGCGATCTGTTGATGTACCCTAAATAAATAAATAAATAAATATAAAAGGAAATTTACTTGCATTTCCAAATCTACCGCACCACATTTTGCTAAGTATGTGTTGTATGAAAATATTGCATTTGTTTGGTTCTTGTTTTATTTTACTGGCCCAGCATTTCATTCCAATTTTAATTTTTTGCTATTTATTTTTTTATCTGCTTACCTCTTCAATCTTCCCGCCATTCAGCAGAAAATTAAACTCAGTGGAGCGAATGGTGCCGCGGTCCAGCAGTATCCTTGCGCAGAGCAGGAACGCGAACAATAGCTTGTGCCTTTCAAAGAGGCTTCTACAAACATTCTGGTAGAGGAGGAACGTGAAATGTTCTATGATTATGTCCACGCGTTCCACAATATCCTCTGAAAAAAATACGTAGATTTTTTAAGTCTTAAAACTTAGATAGACATTAAACACTTATACACTAATATCGAATAGTGTAATCTGTGTCGAATATAACAAACTGGGCTCACCATTGGGCTCAGTTTCGGCCATACTCCTGATGAACAGCTTGACAAACCACTCTAGCGAGTACTGGTACATAGGGTCTACGTTGGCCATCCCCGACAGGCAGAAGAACAGAATCTGTCCCCGGTTGGCGACCGGCACGTAACCGAGACGCGCCTCGTCTATCTCTGCTGAGGTCTTCTCTATATCTTCTACTTTAATCTGATGGGAAAGACATTGATTTCTAATGATTCTGACAATTTTAAGCTCCTGTGGCTGAATTAGATCAGCCTGATAGTCCTGATTTCTGTATTTTTACAGCAATCATTGATACTCCTAGCAAAAAATACGAAAAAAATATATTCAATTATTCTAATGAATTTTTGTGGCAATAATTCTGAGAACTGAAATAGACCTGCTACTTAACACACCTCATTCCTACCAACTTATTTTAAGCGGGTTAATATTCAGCAATTAAACAAAACATAATCACCAGAATCTCAGCACTCTTAATTTTAATAGCCTCTAGGGTGAGTATCAGCGGCACATCATCCACCGGCGACCCCTCACTATTGGACAGACCATACAAGATGGCAGACTGCATCTCAGCGAGCTGTGACGACATCTGCGCGCGGGACACTATGAGCTGGCCCCGGAGCTCCTCGAGGTCAGGCCGTTCTTGGGCCACTACTATCGACAGCAGCTGTTCTGCTAGACCACTGTGTTGAAATTTGGTCAATTAAAGATGTGTTCAAAAAGTTTGTCTCATTTTTTTTATGCAGATTAGGTGAACGTTTGGCCTCAGTTACGCCTGATAGATAGCGTTAATTTTTTTTAATAAATAATTAGGCACCTTTTTATTAGCTATCTTATTTTATTGATATACCTTAAATAATCGCGTTTTACTATATCACACATCTAGTCTAGATCACAGTAAACATCGCCTTCCAGTATAATATACCATCCACAACAATATTCCATAAATTTATCATTAACTTCATAATGAGTAAATTTTTGAATGATGCTTTGAGCAGATAAGAAATTAAATTAAACTTGCTACAAGTTTGACCTACTCCGTACCTTGGCACCAGAGCGAAGTTGACTATCTGCACTTTGACGGAGGTTTCGGGTGTGTACCGTGGGTTGGGCAACTTGGTAGTGATGTACAGACGGAAGCCGGGCATGTACGGAATGAGCGAGTCGCCGAGCTTCAGTACCAGTTGACCCGCTTGGCGGAAGTATTGACGCTAAATGTAAGCATAAATTACATAGGTTTATTTTAATTACATTATCTTATAATAATTATTTGTAATAACTTCAAATTTTACAAGGAATATACGCTAAGCTATTTAAGTTTACGCTAAGCTCTGATCCTCTGTGCAAAGCTAGGATTCTCTACGCAAAATCCAGTGAGTCTACGCAAAGTTCGATAAATCTACGCAAATCTCGCATCCCCTACAAGAAGCTCAAGACAAAAATTAAAGATCCGTCACAGTTACAGAAAAATTTGAGCTGTTAGTAGCTCTAAATAAAGATAAAAATAATTAAAACTTTTTAAAAAGAGACTGTAATCAGAAGATCGATTAAGTTCAGGACACCGAAGCGGGTGTATTACCTTCAACACAGGATCTAAAGCTGGGTCCAATTCTTGGCCCACATTCTCTAGCAGTATAGGTTTACCAAATCGGAGAGCGGACTCGAAATTTCGCAGCAAATCTCTGTCATTTGGTTTGCAGACTACTAAGCCTTCGATTTTGCCCTGTTGATGAAAAGTAAGCATAAAATATACCATATGTATCTTACATTTTAATATGAGAGAGTTATTACTGTTAAGAGATTTTCTAATAGGTCATTGTAGTTTATTTAATTTTACTATATTCGGATGTTGTGGAATCTGTTCTTTCTGCCTGTTCTGTCCGTTTTTGCTGTACGTGTTTTATGTCCCTAATCGTCTATTTAAAAAGTTTGTCATAAAAATTAATTTCGATATATTTACACGTGCAAATCGTGCCTCAGATACCTTTTGTTTTAATATTGTAATAATTCAAATTTTGTATTGTTACCTATTGATAGGACTGTATCTTGATTGCTTTGTAAAAAAAAAGAAAAAAAGAACACTTCACTAGTTGGAACTATTTTTTTTACAAAACAATATTGTAATATGCATTTCATTTGATATTGTGCTTGATGGCTGACTTATAAATTAAATAAATAGCAGTTGTGCTCACCATAGCCCGCACCCACTTGTTGGCCTGCGTCTGCGGGTCGATGATGAGCGGCCAGCGACGCGAGTTGTACATGAGCACCGCAGACTCCACCGACAGTGGATCCCGTGGCAGCCCATACATCTGCCAGTTCCTACGATCACACAAACTTTTATTTTGGACCACCTTTTGCATAGATGATCAATCGTGATTGTGTATCTCAACGATACATATGTTTTGCATGGATAATTAATTGTGATTTTCTAACGCAACGATATATATATGCTCCTAAATATATATATTTACATTTTGTCTATTCATATCCTAATAAAAAATACCATATTTTAGAGATATCCAATCAACTTATAGATCAAAGAGGTCTTCCAAATCATACACAGTACTAATATTAGAAAATGTTGAAGATATCTATTGCTATTTATGTGAAGTCAAAATTGATAACTAAGCTGCGAAATGAAAAGAAGAAAATATTATAAACCTTATCAAAACGGGATCCCCAAGGGTGGACAGTGGGGTTGCTCCATGAGTGTGAGGCACCTCTACATCCTGGTAATGATTTTTTAGAAATAGATTCAAATTATATTTCTCTTAACCATTGTTAAGAAATTTAGTTACTAGATATAACTGAGACTTTAACTCAAAACATTACCTCCATATGTTTGATCCATTCGGCCAATAATTCTCTACGAAATTCGTCCGTAAAAGGAGTGATGTAACCCACAGCGCCTGAATAAATTATCATTTTAAAAACGTTGAACGTCTTCTTTTAAATTTTAGAAAGAAAGAAAGAAAAACACTTAAAAATAATCTATATGTATAAAACAAGGACGGGTTTGTTGCAACACTTATAGCTAGAGATCTGCTGGACCAATTCGGCAGAAATTTCGTAAGGAGATAGCTTAGGACCGGGGTGACATAGGATACTTTTAAATCCGGGAATCCCACGGAAACGGGCGATGTACGCGGATGAAACCGTGGGCACTGCTAGTAATAACATAAAATAGTGATCGATGACAAGGTGTGTACCGTGTACCGATAAAATTTGGGCTCAGCGTATGTCGCGTCATATTTTAAGGGTGGTCAGAGTTCTGTTTGGATATAATATTTTTCTACTGGGCTTCTGCTTAAATTTATATCGTATCGTAGAAAGTATATAATGAAACCATTACTAACAAGCGCTAATCAGAATATCTCCCATGAGGTTCACAATGGCTATATCCAGCTCTTTGATGGTTCTGATCCAACGGACTCGTTCGCTTGACAAACCGTTAAGAAGTCTAAGAGGAAACAATTATTAATTCTTTATTAATATTTTTTAATATTTTAAGAATTGCTTCCATATGTTTATTCATCTCAATACATAAAGTTTGTCCTTATCAGCAAGAATGATAATCTTGCCCTTGCCATTTCTTGTTTATATTTCATGGTTATTTATATATTTATTTATTGAATATGTCATTATATGACTTACAGTACAAAAATGAATGTTATGCATGTGCATAGATTTGATTGTGCTTTCGTGTAACTGTGTATTGCATAGCTTTTTTGTGAATCTGTTTTGTTTACCTATGCCTGTCGTAAATATTTATCTAAATACCTATGGAAAAATTAAGTAGAATTTGGAAGAAATTTATTCAAATTTAGATTTACTTACACGTATGCGCGGACAGAACGTGAGATATCGTTGTATCTTATATATAATATTACCTGTTGGCTCTGTCCATTCTGGCTAAGCACTGATTTATATCCTCCTCCATCTTTCTCTTTTCTTCTTCTTTCTCTTGCAAGTACGCATTCAACTTGGCAATGCCCTCCAGCAGCGCCTGCATCTTTGCCTTGGCACTTGCGAGTATTGCTGAAAAGAAAGTGAATGTAATAGACATGTTTTTGTTTAATGTTATTGATTAGAACGACTGATCGTCTTAAAATACGGATGTAAAAATACAATTGTACAGATTAGTATTTATTTATTATGCTAATGCAATAAACAAGCGGGGCATGTGGTTCACCTGATGTTAAGTGACTGATGGCAGCCCATGAACATATATAACATCAAAGTGTCGCAGATGCATTGTTGAAGATGTTAGGCAGTAGAATTACCCTTTGTCGCCTCTTACGACACCCACGGGTAGAAATGGGGTGGTGACACATGTATTACCCGTCGCCACACGGGTTGTTTAGGTATTTAAATAATTGAACTTGTTGATAACTATTAAGGGTAGAAATAAGAAATTCTTTAAATATTATCTTGAATACCTGAACGAATACCCGAAGAGAAATATAATAAAATTGCAATAGAAAAATTTATCAAACATGAGAATTTATAAACGTGTCTTGAAGTTAAAGTGAGCATTGATAACATCTATATTGACCTACCCTCAACAGCAGCTAGATCCTTGGTGGCTCTTACCAGTGCCTCCTTCTTGGGGGCCACGGCCTTGTTCACGTGATAGAACTTGTACATTGCGTGCACCCACATGCACAGAGACATGCACGCTTTTGACACCTGAGTTACAAAATTATATAAATCGGTAAAAACGATACCAATTAACTTTGATTTGATAATAAAAATAAGAACAGATAATTGTTTTGATAGTTGCGTAAAATAAATATTTTACAATAGTTGCAAGGGGTGAAGATGAAAAATATAAAAATCAAGAAAAGAGAAGAAGAGTAAAGCAGGTGGCATGGAGTGTACGAACAGTAAAATTTCAAGAACTTTTAAAGGACTATTCCTATTAGAAAGAAATTCAAACAAAAATAAGTTAATTCTTAGAATGATACATAATTTACCTTGGAAATCTTCATGGGCTCATAGTTAGGGTCCACGACAAACCGTTTCAGCTTCTTGATCATGTCCTCTGTGATGGATTCCTTGTCAAACTTCATCAGCGAGTCCAGGAAGGCCGAAGGGTCGGACAACATGGCGGAACCAGGCTTCCAGTAGTTCAGGACTTTCTCGCCAAAGGATGCGCCTGGTTCCTGGATGTCAGTAAATTATATACTGTCAAAAGGTTAAGTCTTTAACAGTAGCAGAAAAATTGGCTAGAATAATAAGCGCACAGTCAATTAATATTACTTATAAGCGATTCTTGCAAGTCAGAGAGATTAGACAATATTGCTGAGCCTGGCTTCCAGCTATGGAATGAGCTACCTCCTAAATATTCATATAAATATAATGGAACGTACTTTGAATGAACTAGACTTTAAAAAGCTATCCAAATAAACGATGATTTGAAAAACAAAATGTAAATAAACGTTTCAAAACTTACTCTTAAATTACTATTTATGTATATATTAGGTATTTTATTTGATTTTCGTATGAGGTACAGGACAGAGTGGAGGAGGACTTGTGCGAGCTTGCAGCCCGTAACTGGCAAGAAATGGCCCAGAATAGAGAGGAATGGTGTGCTCTTGTGTCGGAGGCCAAGATCCACTTTGGGTCTTTGTGCCAGCGGGGTGTGTGTGTGAGTGTGAGGGACAAAATTAGAGCCAACATACCTTGATAGGCTTGATATCAAATACAACACACAGAGATTCGATAACAAGCACGACACCAGCGGGCGGCTTCTTCATCGCCTTCACTTCCACTACGTCGTTACGGTTTAGCTCTTGCAGTGCTTTTTCAGCTGCTCGTAGTGCTGGCATCGCTTCGTCTGCGGTGGATATATGGAAAATATAACTTTCTTTTATTAATTTTAGAACAGGAAAGCGGAGCATACATTTTCATTTTTACAGCGGTTTACCTGATGTAAAGTGACTGACCAGAGCACGATACTAATTTACGCTTATTTTCTGTGTGATAACTTTCCCTGTGCGAATTTCGTCCAATTGGTACCAAAGCAAAGTTCAATGTTGGTCGATTGTTAATTTTTGAAATAAAAAAAATGTGTGAGCAATGTTATTTCACAAACCTAAATCTCTCTGAGCATCTTCAGCCATTGCCGTCGTTTCTTGCGCCATTTTTTCAGCTACAGCTTGTTCCTTTTCTACTTTGATCCTTGCTTCTTCTGCTATAGCCTATTATATATCATTATTATTATTTATCCGATCAAATCCTAAATCATCATTGTATGAAATATTTATTTGAATAGAGAATTTTGAAGATCTTCATTGAATCAAATAATTTTCAAAACGTTTTACTTACTGTATCAATAGCGATCTGGTCGATTACTTTCTTGGTCTCATCGGCTGCTTTTTCCATCAATGGTTTCAAATCTGCCAATTCTATTTGGAGTTGCTTGACTTCCACCTCCGTTTGATTGAGTTTGTTTAATCCTAATATCAAAAATAATATCTTTTTTATAGTATGCTTTACTTATCCTGTTGAATTAATATTTTTAGTTTTATTACATTTTAGACCTCGACTAAAATTGTTATGAGCTTCCATTCCTATGTAGCATTTATGCTTTTAAATGTGATGAGCAAAATTTTGAGCGCAATACTTTCGACTAATAATAACCAACACATTTTAAAATTTAACCTTTTAATACTTCAGGGTATGACGAATACGAGGAAAAATAATCAGTAGACAATAGACAACACAATATATAAATCTGTGTAAAACTATACTACATAAATAAAAGAATCAAAGTTAGTGACCTGTCTTCAAAGCATTCGACTCTTGCAATATCGCCTTCTGTTTCTTGCGGAACATTTCCGCGTACGCCGCCAGCATCTCCATATACGACATGGGTGTGACATAGTTGAGACGGCTCAGTTGTGCCAAGAACCGAGTGCTCGCGTCTACCACGCTTTGGTGAGCGAAGCAGCACACGGACTGGTGGAGTGAAATGTTACACAATTAATCGAGTTATAGATAGTGCCATTCATAACGACGCGCCCCACCAATTTTTGAATTTGGAAGTTTGGAATATGATCGCAATAATTTGTCCTGATTAGTCTATTTATTTTAGTGTGCGTGTGCATACATGAGTAACGAGTGTGTACCTATAAAGCTTTACACAAACGGAAGCTTGAATACATATTCTGTCATCGATAGAGAAAAATAGTGGGGCGCGTTTTCGTAGATGAATTTATCTATTATCTAAAATAACGAATATTGATATTGGGAGACAGCAAAGAATTGAGATTAACATAACATAGTATTTATTTCAAGAATACAAACTTTCAAGTTTTTTAAGAGTAAGAAGACAATTAGGCCTTCATATAAAAATCAATGGTGACAATTTAGTAATTAATCAGTTTTAGTTTTAAAATAATGGTAATAATTTAAAAATGTATACTTAATACTATAAAGAAGAAAGATTTGTTTGTATGTTTGTATTGAATAGGCTCCGAAACTACAGGACCGATTGGGATGAAATTTTGTACAGAAATTCTTTAAAAACCCCAGTCATAACATAGGATATTTTGTATCCCGAAATCTAGGAACGGGATATATACGTTTGTGAAATCGCAGACTTCAGTTAGTAATACAATGGTTCGCTACTCGCAGCAACAAATTCCTTGTTAATATATTTCCACACTCACCACCATAGACGCGATGATCTCGTCCGTGGTCTGCAGCTCCTCCATGCGGTTGAAGAAGTGCGTCGCGACCGAGTCCAGCGCCGAGCGCGGCCACTCGCTGAACCAGTCGATGGTGCAGCAGTTCACCAGCGACGGGAACTGGCGGAGGCGCGCGCGGAATATCTGAACGGGAAAAGATTAATGAAAAATACATTTATGATGATATTTTTCGAAATATTAATGTATGAGACGAACATAGATTTGAACTTGACAAGATATTCAAACTCGACTGGCGCAATAGATGCAGCAATGGTCTATTGCGCCGGAGGGTGTGGGTTTAATTCTCAAGAGTAGAAAATTATGATGTGATGAACATTATAAATCTCTACTGTCTGGGTGTTAGTTTATCTATAATATGAATGTATTTACAAAAAAAGTATGTTTAAGTATGTCTATCAGTTATCTAGCTTTCAAGTACAAGCTTTGCTTAGTTTGGGACTAGATGGCATTGTGCAAAATTATTACTGCAAAAAACTTAATTACTTTTGAACTCGATACACTCCTTATTTTTTTTATCTATTTACATGTCTTTGCATTACACATGTCATATTTTTGGTGTAAGTTTATTTCGCAATTCCAGCAATACTAATGAAAAATTGCACGTCAACATAAATAATACAGTTTGTTTGATACAAATTAAATACAACGTGATTAAGCTCACCTCCCCCACGGGGCTCATCACAATCACAATATGCAAGTTGCTCCTGACTCTCCTCTGGTAGCACCCAAACAGGTTGGTCTTGGTCGCCGCCAGCCCCAGCTCCATCACCGCGTGGCGGACCGACACGTAGATCTTGTCCAGGTCTTCGGCCTCGTAGATGTTCGGCACGTCTCCAGAGCTGAGGATGTTGTTCAGGTCCTCGAGGAAGGATTCCATTTTTATCTGAAATCAAGAATCTCATGTTAAAATATTGATGATTAATATTTTGAAAATGAATCGAAGTTTGTCGCACTTATATCAATATTCTTGGAAATAGTTACGGCCAAATTTAAATTGGACAATTCATTAAAATTAGGCAACTAGTTTTGGAATTAAAATAAAGCAAAGAATTAGATATAAATAGAAGTTAATTAATAGTTTAAAGACTAAAAAAATAATAGGAGTATTGAAATAAGCCACACGGTACAAAAGCCACCCTTTTGCTGTTGCAGCGATCTCTTCCAGACAATCCGTGGAAGGGAAGATATTTTACACACAATCTTAATTTAAATAAATTACGTGTCACAGTGTTTGTACGCGATGGACTTCTAAACTACTTAACCAATTTTAACCCAGTTTTAAACTCCGTGTGCAAGTTGATCCAACTTGAAAGATAGGATATTAGTCCACGCGTGCGAAGCCGCGGGTGGAAAGCTAGTAAAGCTATAGAGATAAGAATGACCTGTGCATCAGAGAACAGAAATACGATGCCCCTATTCTCAGCGCCAGCCTTCATCATGGTCTGCTTGAGGTCATCGCGCCACTCCGTCTGCCCGTACGCCTTGGTGATCTCGATCTGAATGCACTGCAGTTCCGCCATGTTGGCCGCGAGGCGGGAGAGGGATTGGCGACCTTAAAAATATAAAATCACGTGAGCATGTAAAATTTATTATAAAATTTGAGTCATATTTCTGAGAAGCAGATTTTGAACTTTACATAATACATGACAAAAACAAAGTTAAGTAAAACGTGAATAAACGTTAATTGGAAATCTGGAATAGAATGAAAAGAAGCCAAAAAACATTAAATTTAAAAATTCGTAAAAAATATTTATAAATAATATACAAATAATACATAAATGGTTACAAATTAAAGTGGATCACATTAAAACTCATACATTTCTATTTGTGTTGAGCTCCTGTATTCCGAATAGTAAAACTGTATCTCAGAATGCAGTATTTAGTCATAAATTTTATTTACATAAAAATATGTTTCGCTAAAAAAACGAAATGGGGATGTTACCGGATCCACCCATTCCGAGAAGCAGCGCATTGGCCATGGGCTGCCTCATGATCCTGGCTACACGGCACAGATGGGCCACCGCGTCGTCGAACAGCACTAGATCCAGTGGTGCGGTAGACGAAAGGTTGTATTCGTTCAAGTAGTGCGCTAGTACTTCATCCAACTGCAGGATTATTAAAGCAATAAGCAGGTTTATAATTTACAAGCGAGGGAAAAATTGTTTGTACATTAATCTGATGTTAAATGATTTGCTTGAGAGTTAAATGCTTAAGAGAGTGAATAGTTTGTGTAAGAAAACCTTTACAAATAATATTAACAGAGGAGGGTGATTAAATACATCTTTGTATTAGATATCTCGGGATAGAATTCGTTTGTCACCACCCCATTTCTACCTGTGGAAGCCGTAAGAGGCGACAGAGGGTAATTCTGCTGCATAACATCTTCAGCAAAAAAGGGTGGGAGTCGAGCATTGAGCTATTGGTTCAAGCTCGTACCGGCAGAAGATCGACGTGAAGCAGTATTGCACTGCGTTTCGTATAGTCTCTAACCTCCTCCTGATCAGTAATCTCCAAGTATTTCCTGTCATCAGCTCCGATGTCCATAAAATCTCCAAACAGCATCAACCTTTTGCCAACCACGTCATCTGACTTCTTACCGAATTCAGATTTGATTTTCTTATTCAGCAAGCTAAAAATAAAGTGCATAAACAAATTGTGCTTTCAGTTATTTAAAAATAAGACCGTAAATTGTAGTTTGGAAACGAAATATTCATAAAGGTTTCGAATTTTTGTTACGTGACATTGAAAATATTTGTTAGAAATTTAGCAATGTTAGAAGGAAATGATTCTACAATGTTAATAAGAAATTGGAATATAGTATAAGGAAGAAAACTTTCCGAATCGGTGGTTTAACTTAAAAAATGACTATTAATAAGTACTCTGTAAAATGTTAACAGGAACAAAAATAATTTCTATTGTAATAAAAAAACATAGATATAACAGGTAAACAAATCTGAACACGTACTTGACAAACCAGTTCCGATCCTCTTGGTTGACCAGTCGGTCCTGGTACACCCGTTGGTGCTCATGGTACCATAATCGTATTACATCATCTTCATCCTGGAAATAATTGACAGTTTAGTATAAAAGATTAAGTCATCCACGAAGACGCACCCCACTATTCTTCTCAATCGTTGACAATATAAGCTTCCGGTTGTGTGAAATTGTATAGGAATACACTCATTACCCATGTGTACCACACTAAAACAAATAGACCAATCAGGACAAAGTATTACGACCATGATAAAATATTTCCAAATTCAAAAATTGGTGGGGTGCGTCATCGTGGATGGCCCTATCTATACTGAGCACATCGTTATTAATTTTCAACGTATTAAATGAAATAAAGGGAAATATTCAATCATAAAACTATGGTCTATATTATGATTCAAATGCTTCTTATACGTTTTGAAAAAGAACAATATATTTTTTTTTGAAAATTACTTTCAAAAGAATGCAATAAAATAAGTAAATTTCAGTGAGAACTAACCTTCACTAGATGTGGATCCATCATCAGTATGCCCTGGAATACTTTACTTAAATCTCTCAGGTTGAACGTGTAATGTGACTTCGTCGGAGTTGGCAGTAACTCCTCGACCAGCGAATTGAAGATCTCTATGGATCCTTTGAGGAAGGGACCTTCGCGTATTGAAACCTTCTCGAAGTTTCGAGTCCAAGATTTTAATATGGTGCTGAAGATGCAATACTGTAAAATAAAATGAATAATCTTTTTGATGTATTAATGTTTAATGGTACGTGTTTTATTTTTGTAGTGCATTTTCTAAATTCGAGGTTTTAATTAAAAACTCTACGTGCTATTTATTAGACACTACATAAAGATGTTATAATTAGATAAGGTCCAGATTTTTAGAACTTATTTACCGACTTGGTCTCATAGCAAAGCTGATCCATAAAATATCTAATGAGGCTGAAGAACAAAGATAGGATCGCTCATAAACCTGATGAAAATCAGCGCTGCGACTAACGTTAGGAGCAGCTTACGCTGAGCAGTTTCCCTTTCAACGCCACTTGTTTGTTATTAAGTTATTATTCTTGAATAATTCTTTATTTCTTTCATAAAGCGATTGTGTTTAAAGAACACGTCCCACCTTGCTGCCGTACTCCATCTCGGTGAAGGAGATGTAATGGAAGTGTCTCATGAGGCGCATGGTGACGGGGTTGCGGCCGCCGCCCGGAGGCCCCATGGCCGCCACGATCCCCACATCGATCAGTGTCTTGAACTCTCCGATGTTGGTGCGGTCGTACCACCCTGAAGTGAACAAGATAAAAAAGCCTAAACATCAGCGGTCTTACTACAAAAAAGGTGAACAACTGTTCAACAATTGTCTTGAGAAAACGTTACTGCAAAAGGTTGTGTAGTGATAGTTTAGAGATAGACACTGTTTTAAGTAAAACACGACAAACTTAGACCATTGTTAGACACGTGCTAAATTTTTAGACAATGTTAAACAGGTGTTAAATCAATGTCTAAATAAGTTTTTGTAGTAAGACTGTGATTTTGAGTTGGATGTATAATAATTGCCAAGTTTGTTTTCCGGAAAAATTTTATACATTTTATTCAAAATTCAAATTCAAATATCTTTATTTTATTATATTTAATTATTATATTATAACTACATTATATAGAATGTGTAATTTTCTTATTTTCTTAATCGTGATCTCCGTTGCTGCCGTCAGTGTGTCAGTAGTGGTGGCCACTGAAAATCAATGTGAGAATTCCAGCAATATACCTTGCTGGAATTTCATCTATACAAAGAGTGGAGACCCAGTTGGGCCACTCATATATTTACTTTCTTTGTTTAAACTATGTTTATAACTGTATGTACAATGTGTCCCAATAAATGATTTTTCTTCTATTCTTCTATAATGGTTATTTCTTTACTGAATGATCCTGATGATACTTACCAGAGAAATCCATAAACTGTCGTAGAAGCTCTATGGGCGGCTGCGCACCATAGACCTCTAAGGCTGGCATGTTGAGGTCATCGATAAAGAACACCTGGCGTTTAGTGGGCGGAGGACCGAAGACACCTCGACGACGACGCTCCAATTTGCTATCGATTACGTCCTGGAAATTAAAAAAAAATCAAAGTAAGACAAAGCAAAATTTTTGGCCTCAGTAAAGATTAATAATAAAAGGTTAAACCGTTTTGGACATTAGCCGGTTATAAATTAAACAAAGTTTATTAATAAATGTAGAAACAGTGTGAAAAAGACTTTAATTCTATATATTTTAAAATGAATTTCCATCAAGAAGTAACAATACAGTCTATCAAATATATGATGAATATAACCTGAGTCTGATTAGCTGAAGTCCTCGCAGAGAACACGAGGAATTCACAAATGAACTTCTTATGCAATCCCTTGGAGAGCTTGGAGCTGATGGTGACCGTCTTGCCGGTGCCGGTGGGGCCGACGCAAATCACATGGTTGTAGTTGCTGATCTTGTAGCCGAGTAACGCCGCGCTGCGGACGTTGTCTAGTGTGGGGACTTCGATATCTAGAAGAGAAATTGGGTTTCGTTTTGTTAGTACTACTAGAGACTGACTGTATTTTAAAGCTGTATTTTATAGGGCTAAATAAAAAGATAAGTAATGGAAAAACATAGGTATTTTATTGTTCTACACTGAAGAGACACTGTTGAAAATATTAAAAAATATATGTAGGGCACATTGCTTTATAAAAATACAGACAGCATCTTATAAAATACTTAAATACATAATGTTTGTTCTAAGGATCCACAATAACACTTGAACATAACAAATAGAAAATTTACCAGCAAACTGCCATTCAGGATCTACTTCATACTCCTCCAGATTGGCCATCCAATTGTACCAATATGGGTTTGCAGGCTCTCCATCATCTGTTGGGTCCGTGAACCCTCCATCGTGCAGTCTAATAACAATAATATATAATTATTTATGTCCGGTTCTTATAAAAATAAAAGGAGTCGTATTACTTATAGACAATACAATATCCCACTAGGCATAATTCTATAGCCTATCTTTAAGAAACGTAGTGTTAACATAACTACCAAAACTTGGTTGCGATTGGTTGATTATAACTGCTCGTTAATGAAAACGATTCGTGTCTGTTATACAATAACGTTTCGACCATTATAAAAACCGGGCCTTAGGCCTTCATATTATTTTTTTGATAATTTATTTTCAAAACTAACTTATGAAGACGTGCAGTAGAAGAAGAAGACGTAAAAAGATAAAGAAACCCGGAATTTAAAAGAATCAGTAAGATTTCTCACGTGTAATCATACACCCTGCCCTCCTTCGGAAACAGGGGCTTGGCGCCGCTTTCGTCCATCAGATTTCGCATAAAATCTGAGAAAATGGCGCGGCCGTTGTGGTCACACGTGGCACCCACGGACCATATCACCGCCCACACCACCCAACATGGCGCTAGCTTTGCTGTTTCAATAAATAATACAGTATTTGATATTAAAATTAATTCTAAGGTTGCATAAACTCTGAGACTACAAAGTTTAGATGATTCGGATACTGTTTTGTGCATTAAACAAAAGTTTAAATCATTCCTAAAGTATATCTTCTGTATTGAATCTGCTATCATCAAAGAAGAAGATCAATTATAAAATCAAATTATTATATCATTTCTTTGCATACAAAACTTGCAAAATAAAACCATGTCTACCGGTTCTTTTCTTTTATTTCCATAGTTTTTATTTAATCAAGTTTCGCATTTTGCAACTCACGCATCATAGCAATGAAAGCTGGTCCCGGCGGTGGCCTGTCATCCTTCCCTGTCAACGGCCTTAGCCTGTAGTCCAGGAGTTCCAGAAACTTCAGCACCAGGGCTGAGTCAATGGATACGGCTAATTCAGTCAGCTTCGAGCGTAATATCACCAATGATGGGTACAAGTATATGGTTATGAGATTGTAGAGGATTTTGCGGATGTTGTCTGCGATCTGAAATTTGGTTCAAATTAACATCAGGAGATTAAGTGAGGATATTAATGCTTTGAGCGAAGAATGATTTGTGCGTAAACTGTGGTCGCTAGGTGGATATTTAAAGGAGGTGTGGTAGGTGAGGATATTAACGGTTTGAGCGAAGAATTATTTGTGTGTAATAATGTGATTGCTATTGGAGTTATGTAACGAAACAAAGAGCAGCTAGGATAGTTCTATCAGTTCTAATAGTGTAATATAAAAATTTAAACAAAAATTATCCTATACTTCCATTGTTTCAAATAGTGTGTTGATTAAGCGCTAAATGAGACATCATATTGTCAAATTATAATGTTGACGATTTTTTACTCACTGTATTTTACTTTGATTAAGACCGTCCCAAAGAAGTGCTTAAATCACTGTATAAATTATAGTGTCAAATAGTTTCATCAAAAATACTATTTTCGACGACCCGATTGGCGCAGTGGTTCAGCAATGGTCTATTGCGCCGGAGGGTGTGGGTTCGATCCCCACGAGCAGAAAATTATAATGTGATGAACATTGTAATTTTCTACTGTCTGGGTGTTAATTTATCTATAGTATGTATGTATTTACAAAAAAAAAGTATGTTTAAGTATGTCTATCAGTCACCTAGTTTCCATAGTACAAGCTTTGCTTAGTTTGGGACTAGATGGCGTTGTGTTAAATGTCCAGGAATATTTATTATTATTTATAAATACTATTTACTGGTGGCAAGTTGCTCTTCATCCAAGCATTCACCAGCGGCTGCAGACCAACCACCTTCGTGTCCAGGTACACCATTCCGCACCGGGAGACCGTCGCAGGAGACGCTACGGCCAGGTCAGCCACTTCGAATATCATCCTCTGTCTATCTGTTAGCTTCATGATTTCACCACTCGATAGGCAGAGCTTTTTGTTGTCGTCTAAGACCTGATAAGCGTTTTTTTATGACGAGGCTTAGATTTTTGCAGACGTAAAATCATGTAGTTATAGATTCGGGACACGTTGATAACTTTTTAATATTAGTTGGTGTAGTAACACTGCTAATGTTAGTCAATTTTACTTTACACTCATTATTGTTTCGTAATATTTTTGATATATATTTATTATCTACACTAATATTATAAATAGGAAGTATTTGATTTGCTTTTAGAATGGAATAGAATAGAAAATATTTTTATTCATGTGAGCTTTTTACAAAATACTTAAGGATAGTCGAATATAGAATTTTCAAATGAACAGGCTCCAATACCACTCGACCGAATTGAAAAAATATTTTATCGTTGGGATTAGCCATTATCCCTGATGAACATATGCTATATAACATTATACTACGGGAGCGGAACAGTTTGCAATAATTATTTACTTACAGTGTTCATGTTTTCAATCCACACGGCGTCCACAGGACCGTCAAAGACATACCAACGTTTATCTGTATCTTCTACTGCTATGCCACCTCTCACTAAACTTGACAGAATACCATCAGTCCTACAACGGTCAATTATATTAAAACAATCTAAAGATAATCAAAGGCATTTTAGCAGCGTCTTGGGATCGATTATTTTTATTTTACGTCATGTTTTCCAAAATCAAAACTACATGAAAGATTTCGATCAAATTTATGTAACTTTAGCTCTAGAACATCTTTTCTCTTGCAAATTATTTTAGTTTATAATATGGCTTTCACGATAATTCTATTCTTCATTATTCGTACCATTCATGAGTCTGCAGATCGAACTCTCCATAAAGCTGCCCCATTGTTATCGACTTGGGGTTGACCACGAACGTGTGCACGGGGGTGAAGGGAAACCCGTCTGGTGCTAGCTTGCCCTTTATTGCTGTTAAGGCGTCGCGGAGAATCTCGTAACACTGGAAGTTGTGGAAAGCTGAATATTTCTCATAAAACCAGGACATATCTTAGAAGGGGAAAATTATAATTAGGCGTATATTGAATTACTTTAGTTTTTTACCTCTTCTGACAAAGAAAAATGAAATCTCCTTGTTGTGCATAGCTGAATTAATGAGGGTTAATGAGGATTCAAACGCCTATAAAATCGCGGCAAATAGTTTAACAATACCTTGGTTTTCCCCGCGCCGGCTGGACCTACCAACATCAAACCGTGGCGTACAACCGTAGTTTCGTAGAGTTGTATTATCTTAAAGATAAAACCTGGGAATTGCAATTTCAAATTATAATATTATCTAAGAAAATTTTTTTTTTTAATAGATAATATTTATTTTACACTATAAATTCTCTTTCAAACTCAATTTTTGGAAATTATACGAATGAGTTCACAAAAATTTTAAGACATACAAAATTCGGTACAAACTTACTATACAAATCGTCGTAACCTCTCTTCACTAGAATATTCCTGATCGACTGTTCCATTATACCATAATCTACTACTGGTATTTCCACCCGAGGGAACAGATCCGAAATTATACCTGTTACATAAATACGTATTTTCAGTTTGCATGCACACAAATAATTTTTAACAGAAGTTTCATACTAACCAAATCAAAAAATTAAAACTATATCTACAAAAAGTAAAGTGGAGTGTGTTGAGACAAATGACTGTCTCTAAGATGGAGAAGTACAAGATCAGACTGGTGGCTTATATGGTTTTACCGTCTAAGGTTACGTGTAAGGTTTTTACAGTTGATTAGGTCTATTTCTTTAACTACCATTAAATAGAACCAAGTCATCAGCCAGGAATTTGGGCACGTTGACATCCCTCAGAGCTCTGAGCACAATCTGCCTCTCATCACCATCTGGCATTTGTCGGATGAGGTTACCAGCGACCAGGATTACGGTCTTTACTGCTCGCATGCCGAAATCGTAGTGATCCTAAAAAAATTTTTTTCATGAAGAACTTTAAAATATGCTTTTAAATAGTTATCACGGTTTATACTCACTATCTGATTATTCGGTATATCTATACATAATATTATAGAGGAGAGGAAAGATTTGTTTGTCTGTTTGTTTATATTGAATAAGCTCCGAAACTATAGGACCGATTTGGATGAAATTTTGTACAAAGAGGCTTTGAAACCCCACGAATGACATAGGATTTTTATCTAGAAAATCCTATGGGAACGGGATGTATACGCGGGATAAACCGCGGAGCTCAGCTAGTATCTAAATATCCAAAGCAGAATATGAACTTTTCGCAAAAATAAAGATTTAAGATAGCCAACGATAGATAAGAGTTGATAGAATTTTACAGTTTCCAAATCGATTAAAGTCAGTAATACAATAGGAATGGTATGCGTTGGCGCACGTACAAAATGTCTTGCTTAATCTGAAGCAGTTTGAATTACCTGGGATGACAACTGCTCTGAGCTCAGCCGGAAAGTTGTAGTAATTTTGCCTGCAAGAATCTTTGCTTCAAAGAACCCATATGAGAACAGCGATATTTCAGCAATCAGGGCATAGTCCGGGACCATCATCGCGATGGGTCGGAACAGGGCTTTGAGGTTATCTGGTAACTCCGTACGACCTGGAAATATGGTGATGAGTTAAATTTACTTACAATTTAAGAAAAAATAAAATTACATAAATCCATATGGCCTCCGTCGAGATGTTATGTTATAGCGGGTAAGCGGAGCGTGCGGTTCACCTGATGTTAAGTTACCGACCGCAGCCCAAGAACACCTAAAACATGAAAGTGACGCAGTTGCCTTGCCGGCTTGAAGGAAAGGGATAAGGAGAGATTTATGATGGGAAATTGGGAGAGGAGTAGAATAGGACGAGAGAGGAGTAGAATAGGACGAGAGAGGAGTAGAATAGGACGAGAGAGGAGTAGAATAGGACGGGAGAGGAGTAGAATAGGGCGGAAGATGAGTAGAACAAGGCGGGAGAGGAATGGGATGGAAATACAGGCATCCGGGTCCCCGCTCACCGCACAAAACACAGCCTTGCTGTTGTAGAAAAGGTTTTTTAAAATTTTGCATTCCAAACACTAATGATAGTGTAGTAAAGATTAATATGAAAAAACACGTGCAATTAATTTTGCTATCGTATTCAACATCTAGGATAACTAAGTTTTTCATGATCATAAAATCGGTTTGATAAAGTCACATTACCCGCGTATCCAGGATTCATTGTAATGAAGACGGAACAAGATGCTTTCAGAGGCAGCTCCACACCTTCAAACCAGAACTTCTCCATTTTTGCGACTTGCGCTTTTTGAATTGTTACTACCTTTAAAATAACGTTTAAGTTACTTTTTATTTTCCATTGATTTGTATCTCCTTCTTTAAGACGTCCGTTTTTGGCGTCATTATTGTTTAAAATTGAAAATAAAGGTATCGTTTTTATTTATTTAATTTAAACTTTTTATTTAAGTAAAAATAGTTCATTTTGTACACAATTTGTATAATGTTCTTTGAGAAATAAAGTTTTTTAAACTTAACTTTGTATCATTATAACTTACCTGTTGAGCAACAACTGAAAGTACTTCAATATCTATTCTATTGAATTCGTCAAAGCACGCCCATGCTCCGGACCTAAAAGGTTTAAAAATAAATAATACTAATGTTTTTAATAATTAATAATATTGTATGTAGCTGTAGCATAAAAGTAAATGTAATACTAACGCAGCAAGTCCCTTGAAGAATTTGCCCATTGCCATAAAATCCAACTGGTCCGAACAATTGAATACCACGCATTGTACAGC
>LQNK01001131.1:80462-94901 GCA_001586405.1 Phoebis sennae | reverse complement strand
ATTATTTTTCGGTTATAGTGGAAATTTAACTAATATCGACATGTAGTTATCGATACGATCAATCACTGGGTGAGTAGCAAAATGACAACTGAGTGTCAAACGGTTGTACCGTAAATATAACATTTATTTAAAAGGTGTTAGAGATCAAAATTTAATGAATTTATAATATCGCCCTCTAGCGATGAATAGTTTTACCTTTTTTCTAGGTGGAAAATTGATTCAACAGATAAACTAATTACTACCTTACTGTCATACAAAAAGACTTCATTATAAATAACAATAAATACGATTTTCAACCGAAATGTTTTTTTGTCAATTTTTGACATTACTTCTTTTGTATGCATTGTACGATTTAATTTGTCAATGTGTGAGTTTGGCGACATTGGTTCTCATACTAAAGAAGCACTAGGGCACTTCCACTTGTTTTTTCTATTCCGTGGACAGTTTGTTATCTCAGATTATATGACGTTAGGTTGTCAAAAGTCATAGCAAAGGCTATCCGTCGACAGCATATTGAAATCAAAGTAAGTGCAAATAGATAGATTTGCCTGACTTACGGCCGTTTTCAATATTCTATCTATCTTTTGTTTTGCTTACTAAAGTCAGGCAAATCTATCTATTTGCACTTACTTTGATTTCAATATGCTCTCGACGGGTAGCCTTTGTATGACTTTTGACAAACAAATGTCATTTAATCTGAGATTGCAATCTATCCATAATCTTTGATACATTATTGAAAACGGCCGTTAATTAAGCAAAACAAGGGATAGATAGAATATTGAAAACGGCCGTACATCACTATTAATTAACACGTTGCACAAACCTTAGTGGTCTCAGTCTTGCCGGTGCCAGCGGGGCCCGCGGGCGCGCCGCCGAACTTCAAGTGCATCGCGCACATCAGCGTGAGGTAGCAGCGGTCCGTGAGAGGGGTGATCACCAAGCGGCCGCTTTTTAACCAAAACGTAGGATGTTAAATAGAAAGAAAGAAAAAGCATTTATCCCAGAAACTACTTATAAAATTATTACACTAAACTATTAACCTATTTATTCTCAAAATTAGAACTAAAAATTATGGTAAAACAAGTGTACGGCAGTGAATTTCTGGAAAAGGGTTGACCACTCAGCATTTGCCGCGGTGGTGACCATCGCGGCGCTTATTTTCAGTGGGCCCTTAAGGAGTAGCGCTTAGAAAGACAGATAATCTATATAAAATAAATAGATAAGTATAAAAAATGAAATGGATAAATACGGATTTAAATTTAAAGTAAATATTTTATAAAATAGGAAAGAGATAAAATAACTAATAAATGACAATCTATGGCAGTAATTATAGATAGGTAACAGTATTATTATCTTACTTAACTAGCTGTGCCGGTAAAATGTATCCTATATCCTTCTCCTATTCCTAATCTATCTCCCTACGAATTTTCTGCCGAATTCTTCCAGCAGGTCTTGAGTTGTAAGTGTTCTAACAAACACTCTTTATTTTATATATATAAAACAAGCCACGCCTCGTGGTTACAATCGCGTATGTAACTTCTGAACCCGCGGGCATTCCGGGATTAGAAGTAGTCCATAATTATGTTATTCTGGATCCTTACCTATATGAATAGTAATTTTTATCAAAATCGGTTCCGTATTTTTTGCGTGAAAGAGTAATAAACATTCATACATACATACATCCTCACAAACTTTCGCATTAATATTAGTACGATGTAAAACTTTGTATGTTAGTTTTGATGTTTGTAGATCTATCACCCCGCAAACACAGAACGGTTTTTGAAAAAACAATTTAACTGGTAGTATAAAAAATCACTCCACAATAGATCAAGTTCACAGATTGACAAATATTATTGAAAAAGCATTAGAAGAGAAGAAAGTCTGTTCAGCAGTGTTTTTAGACGTTGCTCAGGCATTTGATAAAGTTTGGCATATAGGTCTCATTCACAAGATAAGATCAATTCTGCCTAAACAAATCGCAGATATTATACACTCATATTTAACCAATAGTCTTTAGAGTTCGACAAGACGATGCCTATTCGGAACTCAAAGAAATACGAGCTGGTGTCCCACAAGGAAGTGTTTTAGGTCCAGTCCTATACCTATTATACGTGTTCGCACGTACACTTACGCACTATAATATCTCCTGCGCAGCTGGCTAGTCTCTGTTGAGATAGGCCACCATGGCCGAAATCGGTCAGGGAGCTATTATTGGGGTTTAACTTGAGTGGAAGTTTAGTCTCGATACCTGTTCCCCAAGTATTCACACTGGTACGTGAACACTGAGTTGAGCGCGCGCACGTCGCAGTGGTTCTGGCTGAACTGGCGGTAGAAGAGCGACGTGTCCAGGCGGGTCTCGTCCTGGTAGATCTCTGGCAGTTCCCCTTCCTCCAAGGGGATGAAGTCCTTCACTATCTGGTAATACCTGGCAATTGAGTTTATTAATGGTGGGGTGTTTATTTCAAAATAATCTATACAGTTTTCAAACTTGTGAGTTTTTAAAACTGTCAACTTAAATCACCCAGCTTTAAAATATTGTTATCACCAGGAGAAAACGAACTTCCTCTGATGTACAAAATCTCAAATATAAATAGGTACAAACGGTGCCCATTGTAAATCAGTGTATGTACGCTGAGTGAGTGGCCAATAAAATGTTTGTATTCCAATTTTTTTCTATTGTTTTGCAAATAAACGTATGTGTAACACACATGTAAATATAAACGTATTTTCTTTTTTTCCTTCTTTGTAAATATCCTGACTACGTAAAAGTTTTGTTCTAAGCCATAAGTTTCCGTGGCATGCTACCTTAACTTTCGAGTCTACATACCGCAGCTGACACATCCACTGGAAGTCATTTACATTCTTCACGTTCTCCATGACCAGTGTGTTGGTGACGTCACGAGCATGCACTTCGATTACGATCAACGCGCAAAGTACTTCGCGCTGAAAGAAGGTCAGTTCTCCCTTGACGAGAGCCCGAAGGCTGTCCAACTGAAAGGAGATAAGACTATAAACCTTTTTCACGTAATGTTTGTTCCTGACTAACTTTAACGGTTAAATTAAGAATTAATTTAAAAGCCGGATATAACTCGCCCACGACCACCAAAGAACTTAGTAATGTACAACAGGCTATCAATTTTAAGAATCTTTTCTAATTGACGACCCATATGGCGCAGTGGATACAGCAATGATCGGAGGGTGTGGGTTCGATCCCCACGAGTAGAAAATCAGCGCTGTGGGTGTAAAAACTTAGCAGTATGGCTGAGTCGGCCCAATTGCCACGCTTATGCTGTAAGTTTCTTTTTTGTTTTGTCTTAGTTTTACATTAAAGCTTTTTTTCTTTCTTTCAAAATTATGATGTGATGAACATTGTAATTTTCCGCTGCCTGTGTATTAATTTATCTAAAGTATGTATGCATTTACACAAAAGTATATTTAAGTATGTCTATCAGCTACCTAGTTTCCAAGCTTTGCTTAGTTTGGGACTAGATGGCGTAGTGTGAAATGACTGAATATTTTTATTTATTCATTCATTATATTTTCTGTAAACAAATTAATTTTAATTTGGTTATAAATAATAAACTATTAAAAAAGAATACTAACCTAACCTAAACATTATCTCTCCTCAGAATTAGGGAGATTATCAAACCTACCTGTCGAAGCATCTCTTCAAAGAAGCAATCCATTCTGTATTCAGTGATGGCCTCTTCCACGCCAGCCGTCCAAGCAGTCTGGGAGCCCGCTATCACCACCTGGCCGGGCCACCTAAGGACCCACTCGGCCCGTGGCATCGTCCACAGTTCCTCCATACCAGCGACAAGAGTAAGACGAACTACAAAATTGTATGAAGATAAAGATATTGAGTGTCATAGATTTTGTTTACTGAGAGAAAAGTGTCAAAAACCACTATGAAAAGTATCGTAGATTAAGTTCTGATCGAAGAAAAAAAAATTTTTTTGGTGCATAAAAGACATCGTTTAAATTTTACATTAATGCATTACATATATGTTACATTCATAATTACACTAAGGAGCCTAATGTGATCAGCTAGACCTACACTAATTAAAAACTTGTATTGCAGGTCTGCTTGCCTTCCAATTTTCAGTATAATATGTAGTGTTTACGTTTTATCCACGATGAAAGAAATACAATGAAACAAATTTCATATAAATTCTATTCAATAATACATATTAATTTGAACGGAACAGAACAGAATGATACTCGAAGTACCACAGATAGTCTATCGTATATGATCCTATTTGAAGTAATAATTTAAGTGACACGAACATAGACAATAAACATCAAATACCTTCACGAATAATCTACATCAAATTAATTACATTGTTCTGCGTATTACAACGTCGTAATCAATAATATTATCATTTCAAATTAGGGATTATTACTCACTGGTATGCCTCATCGTGTCTTCCAATAACAAGAGCCATTGCTCCACATTGGAGGAGGGGTAGAACTTGTATTTCAGATCGACAATCTCACCTTCGCTTGAGTGCATTTGCGAGATTTTCAGGTCAGGTTCAAAAGTGACCTAAATTTGATATAACTAATCAAAATTTTCTCGATTAATACCTCACTATACAATTTTAAAAAAGGCTTTTCCTCAAATTTGACCTTTGTAAAATGAAATGTTAAGTAAAGTAAAGTGCATTTCCATCAAGAAGTTTCAATACAATCTATCAAGTATTTGGTCATTACATTGTAAAAAGTTATTCTAATTAAAAAGTGTAAGTATTGAACGGTGAAATAATACAGAATGTTTATTTTTTTGCAAAATCAACGGGTTCGATTTCTGTCAAAAATGTAATGATACAGTTTTTATTTTCGACAAAATTGGCGTCGAGATTTCTTTCAGCATATTATATTATATATTCCTCATAGTTTGGGATTTAGCCTTAGTATATACTTGACTTCGGAATTTTTATTAGTGGTTCATTAAAAAGCCATAAAATAATTAAGTTAAACACTGTCTTAAAGCGATTTCAAAGTCGTAAGTTGTGATTTTGGAAAATATGTTTCGATGAACCCTGTATTAATTGCTAGTTTACCTTAGCGATATTTTCAAAGCATTTCCTCAAATGTGGTTGCACTGCCTTCGGGTTCCTGCTCTGCGACAGGATCTCCAGCAGCTCATCATCACTCAGGAAGAAGAAGCGCGGGAACCGCAGCCGCTTCAACTCCATATATTCGTTGAGACCGCGGGACACCACGGCTAGTAGGTGACGTGCTTCTACCAAACTGTCCAGGAGGCGACTGTCCGGGCATATTATCATTATCTGCAAGAAATATTGTCTTACCGACGATATTCTTGAGTAATCTTCTTGCAGAATAAAAGATACACCACCAATTTAATTCAAAGAAAAAAATAATTATTTGGTTTGGATTGGAAAAGTAAAAAGGCAAACGACTATTGATTAGAGATAAACTGTTTTATTGTAGCTAATGTAAAATGTCAAGTATGAATATTAACATTTTCCTTGAATTGAATTGAACATTCTAAGACATTAAAATAAATTCAAAGTAATTTATACTCAAATTCGATAGATAATTTATTTTTATTTATACTAATAAAATTAAGAGAAAAGATTTGTTTTTTTTTTGTTTGTTTGTTTGAATTAAATAGGCTCTTTCATTCAAAACAATATTTTGAATGAAATTTACATAGGATAACTTTTATCTCGAAAATCCTAAGGGAACAGGAGATACACGCGGATGAAACCGCGGTGCTCAGCTATAATATAAACCTTAGGAACGGCCGCTGCAGACGACATTATCCTCCGCCAACTTCTCTCCATGGTGCCGTACTTCTTGGCTTCCAGCGGCAGCTGCCGTGAGATATCCTCAGATGTAAATATAGGCTCCAGATACATCCACTCTCTGAAAATTGAATTTTACTATTATACTAGCTGTGTCCGGCGGTTTTACCCGCGTATATCTGTTTACCCCGTTCCCATGGGATTTGATCAAAATCCTTTCTCAGCGGATGCAGACGTCATAACATCTACCTGCATACCAAACTTCAGCCCGGTCTGTAAAGGGGTTTGGGCTGTGCGTTTATAGATTAAGCCCCGGTTTCTATAAACGACGGAACGTCAAAGTATAACAGATACGAATACAATGTTCAGTAATTTTCCTGAAATTACTGAAGACGGTGTTCGAAACTGGTCTAATTTGTTAATAAATAATTTAATAAAGTGTCAAAAAGGAAAAATTGTGGAACTTAGTGAAGATGTATTCTTTAAAAAATTACATTATTAGATACTTTAATATTAATTTAATAATAATAATTGACTTTATTTGTACCTAAAAATGTAAATTGTGGATATTTGTAGCCGTAAGTTTTTTTGTAAAATAATAAAATAAAATACTTACTTCTGGCACTCGATCCACTCATCGACCACCTTCTGCGTCAGCCGCAGCTTGTCATCCCACTCCTGGATGCGCAGCTCGAAGGCAGCCTTGAACGGGCTGAAGCCGAGCTGCTGCGTGGCCAGCAGGTGTTCGTCCAGAAGTTGCAGCGTTTCATCTGCTATCTTCATTATAAATGTACCTGCGTAATAAACGATTTAAATAAGTATTTTCATAGATATAGCAGCCATTTTTTCTCGTGTGCCTATTAACGCATTTTAATATGACCATAGACTATATTATGAATATTAATTCTTATAACAATATTCTTTTATTTTTATAATAATCGGATGTTCTTCATCATCATTGTCTTAGCATTCTGGGCATTCCACTTCTACTGCTTCTCTTTATTTATTTATTTTATATTAATACGATTTTTCTCAATTGTTTTTGTTTTATTGCAACCGTTATTATTTCCTATACTCTTTTTGATTGGAGCAATTGTCTTTGTTTTTTGTTTGCCTTGTATCAGAAATAAATAAATATTAAATGTTATTATTATTATTACCAGTGTTCTTATACGGCGCTATATCCATGGCCTTGGCAGCCCAGTCGTTCTGCATCTTGTCCAGGGACTGCTCAATGACGTACTCCTTGCTGGCAAGCTCCCCAATCTCCGCTATCAGCTCGCCGTGCGCCGCCATGCCCTGCTTGAGACACATCTGGAAGGTTTGCTTCTCGTTCATCGTTACTGTGATACCTGTGGATAAAATAATAGTTTATTTTCTAATGCACACTAGCCAGGAGTGGAACAGCCTGCCGACTGCCGTTTTTTCTGATAAGTATAATCTGGGATTTTTTAAAGCAAACGTGAATAGGCAATTATTAAGCAGGTATGCTCCATCCTAGACCACGTTATCACCTTAGATAGTTGGTCAAATGCCCGCTTAATCTGATATAAAAAAAATAGTTTAACAGTTTTTGTTAATTCATTGTTTGTATTATCATCTACAACTGAAATTGAAAATGGAGATATATTTATTGGGTATCAATTAGTATTACATAAAAAGCCTACCAAACATTGCAACAGTTTGTCGGCGGGGATGAACTGGTTTACTCAATTATACCATAAAAACTTTAACTTCATTAAACTTCCTTATAAACTTTTCATATCTATGATGCCAGTGAGTAAAGTACGTTACTATTTTGCTACCAAGACTTTCAATAATGACCTTTTTATTTACAAATACACGATGACTTCTTAATAAGTCCATTTGTTAGGACTGTCACCTAATAGTTATTTTTCCATTATATCTTTGTTGGTAGTATAACTAACTCATGTATTCTCATCTTACTTGTGTTAAATTTATTGTTAACTGTAATAGCAAAGGCTGCAAGTGTGTTACCAATTATTAATCACTTACCAGCCTTTTCCATAAACTCATTCCAATGTCTCTCCTTCATACCAGGGTTTCTTACAGCCTGGATTACCGGAATCAAAGGTCTGAATTCATCGATGTCATCCTGTCAAACATAATAAATGAATTGTAAAGAGCGAGAAAAAATATATTTCACAGTTATTATTTTTCATAATTTATTTATGTATATGTATATTTGTATTGTACTGTATTGTATGGGAGCCACTGAAAATCAGTGCTGTGGCCTATACTCATATGTAAGTCACCGATTTCTTGAATGGTGTCCCATTTCGACACGCATATTCTCACAGCCCCACACAGACGCCCAGATATAATTAATGTTTCCTCGAAATTAATGTTTACTCCCTTGTATATAATCATATCTTTCTGCATTTATTCTTGTGTATTGAGTAATTTGTAATTATTTATGTATCTAGATTGTGTGTCAAAATAAATGTTTTTTCTTTCTTTAAATTTAAATTATTGACAAACTGACAATAAGTACGTTAAATGAAAAATGTTATAATTCAAACATGTCTCACCCGTATAGTCAGCGCGACCTGTTGCACCTTGGGCAGGTCAGCGAACGTCTTCACGCACTTGATGATCGTCTTGTAGTATTCGTTGATGAGCGGCTCTATGGCGTCGGCGTCCACGTACATCAGCGGGTTGTCGAACCACACCTCGCGGGCTTTGAGGAAGTCTGCAAGGTTTTAACATTACAGATTGTGAGGTGAAACTAGACATAGAACAATTCCGTATGAACTCAGACTTATACGTACCATTTCGAGGCATTTCAGACACTCTTACACCTATTTAATCTACATTCATCAAATTTGGCACATCTATTAGTTCCTATTTAAAATTAATTACTTTAAAATTCAATAGACTATGTTATTTATAAAATATATTAGTAAATTTAATTTAAATTCTATGGTCTGAAAAAGGCTCTAATTAAATAGTTTAAAATTAAATCAACTACGTTATTTATAAAACGTAGTAGTTAATTTCATGATTATCATTCTGAAAACCACCCTGCAATCCCTAAAGATTTTAATACGGATAAAATTGAATTATCATTACCAGAAGCAGTAACCCACAAGTTTCTATAAGGTTCGAACTCCTTGACTAGCCTGTTCAGGTCCGCGAAAGGCACCACCGGCTGCCCGAAGAGCTTCTGCCGCTGGTTCAGCAGCCTGCCCCACTCCTGGGAGTCCTTCATGCCCTTCCAGGCTTTCTTTATGTCGTTCGCTATTTCGTGCACCTGCATATTTCAATTAGTATAAATAAATATAAATATTCCTAGACATTTAACACAACGCCATCTAGTCCCAAACTAAGCAAATTGTATTATGGAAACTGGATAACTGATAGACATAAAGCTAGATAACAGATAAATTAACACCCAGACAGTAGAAAATTACAATATTCATCATCACATCATAATTTTGTACTCGTGGGGATCGAACCCACACCCTCCAGCGCAATAGACCATTGCTGTATCCACTCCGCCAATCGGGTCGTCCTAGAATGTCGTCCAGATCTTTAAACCGGACCGATGACTTTCAACATCGCACCACAGGTCAGTCACGTCACTGCCATACTTTTCTTCACGTTTCATTCCTTTGTTTTTGTCCTGTCTTGTATTGTTGTTTCTATTTTAATGTATCTTGTGTATGGTCTTGTGTGTGAATAAATGTTTCTTTCTTTCTTTCTTTAGGGGTACGATTGATGATTGAATTTTATGTGAGAATCATATTTATCCTATTTCTTTTATTGTAACAAATATCAATTAGTGCTTTATAATAGTGAATAGTGACTTACCTTCGAGAAGTCATTCTGCAGGGTGAGCGCCATACACTGCGACGTGAACATGTCGATCCTGTCGGACAGCGTCTGCTCGTCCTGCTGGTGAAGCTTCCAGAACTTCTCCTGTTCTTCTTCTAGGAAGTCCGTTGTTGCAACTACCTAAATATGAGAAACGAAATGAAAGAAAGAAAAGACATTTATTTTCAAAACACCAACAAACAAATACAGTTAACAAATAAAAAAAAGATTGAATCCCTAAATTGACACCTTACTGAATTTTCTGATCTTTGGTATACTGTGATATAAATATATTTTTCGATTAATACATTTTGCGTCGAAATAGAATTTCTCCAAGGAAGAGAGACGACACTCTAAAAAGCAGTAACAAAGCCATTGAATATAATTTTAAGCTTAGCACATTTTATTCGAATATTCAAAGAAAACTAGTCTCAATGACAGTACAATAGATATACGTACTTGCTTGGTAATGCAAAGTGGCCAGCCGATGGCTTCCCACAAAGCTTTGAAATCATCATTTTCCAGAGGTGTGAAAAATGTATCCAGCACTTCGTAATCCTAAAAATTTTGCGGTTAAACTTAATGAATAGTTTTAAGATCTTCGTACTTGAAAGTCTCCATCTTTCAAAAATTAAAACATAAATTCGTCCAAAGTGAACAATCACAAAGTTTAATAAAAAAAGTAAAAATATTTCATTAGCCAATTTTGTGTTGCATTAAACTTATGAGTCCTTGGCTTCCAAGTTAGGCGCAGCCATGATATGAAGGCCAGTTCCTTCTTATGGATGAAAACTTCCTGGTTAACAATGGTTTCTTAATTAGTAAAGTTAATATTGTAACAATTTTTACTTAGCATAGTTAGTATATAACACAATTAATATTTAGTATAAATGATCACCGTATGGACTTTCTTCATTATGTCCTCCTGTGTCTTCAGCCCAAACGGTATCGATTCCATCCACTCCCGTATCTCAAACACATGCTCTATCGTATTCGGCTTCTCTCCCAACTTCCTCATGGTGCTCTTGTACGCCTGGATGACGTCTTCCACCACGATGCGAACCTCCTCCGCCCACATCGTAAGGAGGGCTTTGATTATGTCCGCTCGCTTGTTTACTAGTATTTGCTACATTTTATCGAAAAATATCACATCAGTAGTTTTTTTATTTTATTTTTCTTTTTATTAAGAAAAGGTGATGACAACATTGAACAATGATATACAATAGACAAAAAAGTATCGTACAGATTTGTGTACCAATTATAGGTTACACAACATTTCCTGCTTACTTTTTTTTAGTTAATTAAGAGAATAAAAATAATATTAAAGTTTAAGAAATAATTATATCTAATTTGGTTGGTGTGTCATGAAATAATTTAGCATTTTAGATTTAAATATATCTCTTGATAGTGCTATCACAAAATATGTCTAGGTCTTTTATTTTAAGGGTTTCATAATTTAATTGGGAGCATAGTCTGGTAGTGAGCCCTGCGTTTAATTACGAAAAAAAAACTAAATAACAATAAAGCTAAGGCTTAAAAACAATATTGAATCATAGAAAGAAAGACCAGAAATGTTTTTGGCGTTAAAAACCTCTACCTTTAGACTGTCAACGTTAATAGCGAAGGGTCCAATGTTAATATATTGTGGGAGTCTCCAGATCAGATCCTGTTTGGCGTCATAGTGCATCTGGATCTCTTCACGAGTTTCCGATGAAGAATGCTTTTCCTCTCGGAAAGTTCTGAAATTTCATAAAATTTTAGGAAATTTATTGATCAATTTGCTAACGATTTTTTTTATACTTTGTATTTTTGCTTAATGGAATTGTACCTACATCATTTCTATTTAGAGGAAAACACATTTTTACTTTTCAAATCTTAATCTACCTGACGATGAAGTTTGAAACCGGTATTGAATAATGTTTTAATTTAAAATTCACAATAATACAGTGGAATTTGAAAAGTAAAAATGTGTTTTTCTCTAAAAAGAAATGATTTTTTTTAGTTTGACAACATTAACATGTCGGAAATATTTTGTGATTTCATGTTTTAACAAGTTTTGAATGTCATCTTTCTATGCAAATGTCACTTGTTAGTTGTTACCTGTCATCAAAGTCCTATAAAAGAGTAAGCGCGTTCAGTATCTGGGCGCATTGGTACCAATTGCGCCTGGTGCTCGAACGTCTTATTGACGTCACGACCCAACTACCCTCACTTTGCTAATAGTCTTTATGGCTAGCTGTGATTTGTTGTTAACTGACTAGTTCTATAATTGGTCAGTTGTGTAGAATCACAGTACATTTCTATTACATTCGACATAATTATACAAAGCCCCTCTATTAGTTTCTAACAAACATATAAATGGAGTCATTCGTTCCGTATCGTAAACAAACTTACTCGACATATTCTTCAATATCCAGCACATAAATATCCCTGTAGCATTCGTACTCTCTCATGTAGGCTTTCAATGGTATGATAGCCTTGCGGTACGCCAATAGCAATCTCTCCCTGTATTCAACTACGTTTGGTTCCATCAGACCTGATGACGAAGTTGTTATGAATAGTGACCCAATAAAATCAGTAGAAGAACAAGATGGACTAAAAGAGGTCCTTGACCATAATTGTATGTAGATGAAAAAACTAAGAAGACCAGACTCAATCCTATTAATATCATAAATGCGAAAGTTTGTGAGGATGTATGTACTATATATGTATGTTTGTTAATCTTTCACGAAAAAACTACTGAAGTGATTATAATTAAACTTGGTACACATATTGTTAAAGGTTCAAAACAACATATAGGCTACTTTTAATCTCGAAGTTGCCACAGGATCAGAAGTAACGCACGCAGTTATACACTAATACTGAATTCATTAAGATGTATCTGAGCTTCTAATTTAGTTCTAACTTTTCCATAAACATTTTTTGGTACGATGAAATTCGAATCCTGTTTGAATATAGTTCGCTTTACTGTACAAATTAATAACAACTAACCAATAGACGTAAGAAATAGCTCCTTATCAAAAACCAGCCCGGTCATGATCATCGGGTGCACTTGAGGTATGAAGTGGCAGCGGTACAGCATCTCTCGGAACAGTCTTTGGATCACCACCTGGATATCTCCACATTGATTATCTTCTTCAGACATAATTTTGCAAAATACTGACAGTATTATTATTAGTAGTATGAATAACAATGTATAATTGAACTTAAAACATGTGTGTATATTGTATTGTATGTTCAAATGTATACTACTCATAATTTTGCACGCCCTTTATCGGGCAGAACATGTATGTAACTCCTATTATTGTTTGCCACCTTTAAGTACTCATGTTCAAGCAAATATATAAATAAATAAATAAACAGAATATAGACAACTACAGTCCTGAACGTAACCCTAACCTAATGAACGAATGGAATTGAACTGGTTAGATGACTTTTCCTTAGTATATAATAGTTAAATCAAATCTAGACGACACATTCTATATATTTTCATAAATAATATAAATGCGAAAGATTGTAAGTATATCCGGATGTATGTTTATTACTCTTTCACGAAAATACTACTTGACGTATTTGGATGAAACTTGGTATACATATAGGTAGGGATCCAAAATCATACATAGGCTACTTTCTATTCCTGAATGTCTACTGTTCAAGAAGTTACGCGGTTGAAATTACGGGGCGTGACTAAGGGTAGATTCCAACTGAAATAGAGATTAGAGATCATAATGTTAAAATTATCAATCTCATATTAAATTATCAAATCATATGTATCTTATGTAAGTATAAATAATGAAGGTATTTAAAAAAACTGACCATACAGTGTCGTATAATATGCCTGACTCAAATTATATTCTATTTTTCCTACATGGTAACCACCTCAAACTGATCCGGCGGTGTAGTATAATACGGCCCATCCTCTGACATCATCAGATGGAAGTAGAACAGCGTAGGAGTGGGGGATCGGAAGGGGGAGTTGATCAGGTCGCTGGAATCCCACTCGTAGTCTTCATCACATATGTAGGTGCAGATGCACGGGGTTTCGCAGAGACCAACAAACATCGCCATGGACTGCTCGATGCTGTAGCGGAGGGCGTACTGAAGGAAGTAGTTATAATATATTTGGTGACTTTGTGAGGAATAATGCTATTAATAGACGGAATTTGAACATAAATAAATGAATAATAAATAAAAATTCCTGGACATTTAACACAACGCTATCTAGTCCCAAACTAAGCAAAGCTTGTACTATGGAAATTAGATAACTGATATACTCGTACATGCTTAAACATACTTTTTTTTGTAAATACATACATACAATAGAAAATTACAATATTCATCACATCATAATTTTCTGCTCATGGGGATCGAACCCACACCCTCCGACGCAATAGACCGTTGCTGTACCACTGCGCCATTTGGGTCATCAAATATAAAAATAATGTTGTAAAGATTCAATTCTTTTTCTTAATGGCAGTGCTGTGTTGCCACAATTTTGCCAATGTCCCGTTGTGTGTTGTAAAGATTATAAAATCGATAGCCATTTCGAATTTGTATCGAGCTGTCATTGTGTTATGTTCTTTTTAGAAAAGTAACAAAAATTCGTGATTGTAATAATTACTTTTAAATATTGCTTGAACTATATTAATTATTGTGTACTATTTTCACTCGACTATTTGATCTCATTACACATAATGCAAAGTAAGCCCACGCAAATCGATAACTTTACAGCGCCTATTAAATTCAAACAAACGAACAAAAAATCATGTCTTTCCTATTTATAATATTCGTGTACATGTATTTCTTATTTATTATAATATGTAATAAGGGG
>LQNK01001131.1:67581-80443 GCA_001586405.1 Phoebis sennae | reverse complement strand
GGTATAACTTTTGAAGACGATATTCACCTGCATACGAAATCTGACGAGTTGCATGAATCTGCAGAGTTTACTGATGCCGTAGAACTCCCATTTCTTCTCGTATATGTTAAACCACCTGTAAATTATATCAAAGATATCATAAGTATAATTATATTAATTAATATTAGTAAATACAATATAGATCTTTTTTTTCTTTCACGCCTAAAATCAGCGCTGCTTAATTGACTCGGGTAGCTGAGGTTAGTCCCATTTTAGTTTTTTTCTGTATGTTGTGTAGTATTAGAGATAGAAGTTTTATTAGTTATATTTTTGGCAACAAACTCATTTTCTGAAAATAACTCTGCTATGTTTGTCTGTCCCTACCTTACGTCTAACCCACTCAAACGATTTGGATGAAATTTGTACAAAGGTTGTTTAAAACCCGAGAAAAAACTACGTTTTCATCTCTAAAATCCCACAGGAACGGGAAATATACACGGAAAACCGCGGGGCATAGCTAGTTATATGTTTCTTACCCTTTCCCAACATCTCGGAAAGACATTCTTATAGCATGTGCAGTGTTGTTCAACCAGGTTATGTGTAAATATTTCAACATCTGAAAACAAAGGGTTAAACAAAATTATATTATATTATATTATATTATAAGGAGCGATATATTATATTTTGTAATCAGTTTCGTATGCACAAATTTTCTAATCCATTTTTCTTCTTTTTATCTCTTCTTTTCGCTTAAATCACTGAACCGATTTAGATGAAATTTTGTTCAACTATAGTTTGAAACTCGAGTGACGACTTAAGATATTTATTTTATCCCGAAAATCCCAGTGAAGCGGGAAGTATAAGCGGGTAAAACCGTGGGGAATAATAGCTAGTAATAAAGGACTCTCACCATAGAAGTGCAGTGTTGCTGAGCCGAGTCGAATTCTCCAAGACTAGCGTTCCGCCCGTAGTTGTTTGTGTAAAACAACATGCTTTCAACCTGTTGTACAAGCGCGATTGTAACATAAATCATAACGGATTGTACCCTATTTTTCATACAAGTTATGATTCTTGTGGAATTGCAACGATTGTCATAAACTTTTTGTTTAAAATTCAAAATTTATTTTTATTTAAACTTTGCTTTTTTTTTTACAGGAACAATATTGTTTGTGTAACAATTTATGCTATATATACGAAAACTAAATTGTTACTGAGTAATCAACATTTTAGAATTTTTGATTTTTGATTGACAACTCATAACATTAAAATGTACACATTATAGAAATAAATTTATGTATAAAACGTGTCTAATCTATTCAGGTGGTACTGGCATACTAGTAAGAAAATGAATAAAAAGTAATAATATGTATTAGAAAGAGGAAAGATTTGTTTGTTTGTATTAAATATGCTCCATAACTACAGGACCGATTTGGATGAAATTAAATACAGAGATCCTTGAAAACCCCATGAATGACATAGGATTTTTTAGCCATAAAATCATAATGCTACCGATATATACGCATGTAAAACCGCGGAGCTCAGCTAATTTTATATATATTTTTTTTCAGTGGATAGGATGACACTCAACAAGCTTTTTTTATTTTATTTAATACACTAATTTTCTATTAAAGCAGTAATTACAGATTATTGTAAAATAAACATTATTCATAAACGCTTGTAGAAGTTCTTTTGAATAAACTATACCGACTGGCTGAAGACTATTTTTATTTGATTTGATTTAATACACACCTTAAGACATTCGTCGACAACGAGGTGGATGCAGGACACGGATTCCGTGAGCACATACAGCGAGTTCCACTGGTTGTACCTCACGCGGCCCTTGAAGTCGTCCATCACGCAGGGGTAGCGGCCTTTACCAATAATCATTCGTTTAAAGACAATACTTGATATCTTATAAAAGGAAATAGGAATTATAAAATTGTTGATAATCTTTACTAATCACTTAATAAAAAAAATAAAAATATATTTATTTGCCAGAAAAAAAAACTTATTTGCATTTTACTTATTTAAAATCTCTTTCGACATAAGTTGGTTGATTCAAAGAACCACCCACACACGCACACATATAATAATATACACAATCTAAAACTTTTTTACCCATCTATTGTTAATCCTTGCTAATCACTTATTTATAATCCCTATAAATAAAATAAAAAGATAGGTCTTTTTAGACATTCGGTATATCGGTATATATATATTTGTCCATCAAAGGCCGGCAAAGCACCTGTGATACCCCCGGTGTTTCAGGTGTTCATGGGCGGCGGTGATCACTTAACATCAGGTGACCCACTTGCCTGCTCTGCCATAAAAAAAATATATCGATCAAAATTGATATCATCATATAGTAGTTAGTAGTAATCCAGTATTTTCTTTTCGGGCCGTGACGTCTTCTGTTTCCGTAGAAAAAAATTCTAAGCGTCCATTCCATCCTTTGCTTTGCCGATAGATTTTTTTTTATTAATCTCTTAAAAGTAGTAGTAATAGTAAGTACAAATAATGCAACACTAGTTACCATAATCCGGTACTGGCGCCACATACTCCTTACTCGGCACGTCAATAAAGTTGTACACGTCGCCGTACTTTTGTATCGTGTAGATTATTTTCATTTTACCCTCAGCCTTCCTGTGAAGGAGGTAACCCTGAAAATTTTAAGAGTTAGTTTTTTTTTAAATAAGATTATAGGTAAAACAAGCTTAATTGATAGTTGTCTTTAAAAAACCCGACTGCGAATTTATGAAAAGAAATCCTTCCCTTCCTTTTTTTCATTTCCCAGCGCCATTTTGAAATTTTTATAGCCCGAAAGAGGCTACCACATTTTCGAATCACCATCCATCGACAGATAATGTCCGCGTATGAGTCTGCTTCTACGTAGAGGGGGCCTTACGCTACTACACGGGTGAAATTACGCGGCATATTGTATTCTAGCCTCATATTTCTGAATAGTATCAATTAGAAAGATGCCTCAGTATTACCTCATGTTTCAAAGCCCTCAAATGCTCTTCATCCACATCTATGGCCTGACGGTGTATCCTCACCATCTTGATGATGGCAGGCATGTAGTGGAGAGGCATCTGTGGTAGACCATCCAGGAGCAGGCAGTCCAGGTATAAATAGAACCTAGGTGTTCTTATTATAAGGCTGGGCTATAAAGTGATGGACAGTGGTGAATAAATTTTTAAATTATGTATCTGTGTTCTGTTATGAATAAACTTTTCTTTTTTTCTTTCTTTCTTTCAAAATGAAATGTGGGGTGTTTTATGAATCGAACGATGTCTTATTTATTTTACATGTTTTTTTATGTTATAGCAGGCAAGCGGTGCCTGCGGTTTACCTGATGTTAAGTGACTGACCGCAGCCCATGAACATCTGCATGATTGATAAATGAAAACTATTGAGATGATCAAGTATGGTCTGCGGTGTTTTTATAGATAATGATAGATTGGGATTTCTAGGCCTTTCGATTAAGAGTATGTATGATTCATTTGACCAGAAGACTTCAATAATCTTGACGAATAAAGAAATTTCGATGATAGTTTTTTTTTTAATTTTAGCGTTAAGTACGTTAACGGCCGTTTTCAATATTCTCTCTATCCCTTGTTTTGCTTACTAAAGTCAGGTAAATCTATCTATTTGTACTCACTTTGATTTCAATACGCTGTCGACGGATAGCCTTTGTTATGACTTTTGACAATCAAATGTCATTTAATCTGAGATCACAATCTATCCATAATCTTTGATACATTATTGAAAACGGCCGAAAGTGAAATAACGTTTACCTTATATTATTCTCTACTTCTCTCCTTAAATCTACAGCAAACTTAACACGACGTGCAAATGTTTCCGGATCATCGGCTTTAAACATCAGGCGGATTCGAGGAATCCTAAAAAAAATTGTAATAAGTTATAGACTGAAATAGAAATAAAAGATATAAAATTGACAAGCGCAAAAAAGTCAACAGTATGCAAATAACCATAACAAAAATGCACCGAACGTGTATCTTGTATTCGGCGTATTCGGTATCTTTTTCACTATTGTATTCGGCCGAATATATTTGGTTCGAGTGTTTCAAAGTGTGTTAATTTATTAAAAAATTCCAATCGTTCCTTTTGGAATGTGTATACGCGACAACAGTGAAAATATGGCAAACCGAATATTCGATTCGGTAAACGTGAACACCCAGACAGTAGAAAATTACAATGTTCATCACATCATAATTTTCTGCTCGTCCGGATCCAACCCACACCTTCCGGCGCAATAGACTATTGCTGAACCACTGCGCCAATCGGGTCGTCAAATTGTTATTCAATGTTGAAAATACTCGCGTTAACCACAAGACAATTCTATATAAGCTTAAAAATTTACTAACGTATGTGTTTTTAGAACAAATATATTCTTCTACATACTAAATTAGTCGTAATTATAAAATGTAAGTCATAGATTTCCTGAGTGGTGTCCCTTTTCGACACACACATTTTCACAGCCCCACACAGACGCCTTGATAAATTTCATATATGTATTTCTTTACTTCCTTGTCTTTCTTCAATTTTATTCTTGTGTGTATAGTGTAACTTGTAACTGTTATTTATGTATTTGTGTGTCGAAATAAATGTTTTTTCTTTCTTTCTTTCAAAAATAATGCAGTGTTAATAACTAAACTCACTGAAATCGTCGTTTGGTGCCGTCGAGCGCCATCACCTCCCATTTGTCCGTCTCCTTGTCGTAACTGAAGGCGGCTACATTAATCCACTGCAACACGTTTTATTGTTATACATTTATAACTATGTTTTTAGATAAATTTAATGCCATTTTATGCATGGCAATAACTTAGGACTTAAATACGCACGATATTAACAGTTCTATATTATCTGATTATATCTGATTAATATATCTAAATATTAATCAGCGTGCGCTTCACCCGCAATTTCTTTCCTCGAACGATCTTCCATCTGCGGTATTTCCGAACAAATTCGACATTGGAGCCTTTAAGACACAAGCCTGTGTGTCCATTAAAGGCCAGCAAAGCACTGACACTTTCTGAAGTTTCAGGTGTTCATGGGCGGTGGTGATCACAATACACCAGGTGGCCTATATGCTCCGTTTTGCTTGCTCTGGCATAAAAAAATATTTTCGCATTAGTTTAAGATAGCTCTGTTATATCATTTCGTATTTCCTACCATCATACTAATACCACTAATATTATAAATGTAAAAATTTAAATGTATGTGTGTCAATCACGACACAACTACTGAACGGATTTACAGAAAGAATATTAGATAGTTTATGTCAAAGGGTTGTTTTTATTGATCTAAACGCATCGAAATTGATCGAAGCAGTCAGCAACTAAAAATCATTATAATATTTGAAGATGTTTTTAAACTTCAGTGATTTAAAAATCAATTTACCTCATACATATTATTGAGCATTTGGAACAAATCCCCACTCTTAGCGGACTTCCCCTCCTCCTTGGGGATGAAGGCCAGGCCTGGACATGGGTACTGCTCTCCTTCTATCAAACCCAAGTTTAGCCACTCTTCAGGAATCCTGGGCGATTAGTGATTTAAAATTAAGTTAATACTTATTATAATTTGTTGTGCAATTGCCTAAATAGCAGGAGTTGAATTAAAATTGGTTCAAAGGAAGTAATTTTATAAGCCAAAACATCGACATATGAAGTAAAAAATATTGTTGTATGTATTTTAGTATAGCTCATACGAAGAAACTTGTAACAAGTAAAGCCGCTGACAGACTATTACTCACTTTAGTGGGTTTTTTGTATGTATAGTACTTAAGATACAATAAATGCATATTTCATATATTTCATTTCATTTATCCTATTGTAAACAGGACGAATTCCTTCGTAAGTATATCGATTTTTTATTCTATGTAAATTTCATAAAAATTGTGATATTCAAACATTATCAGCATAATGCTGAAATTTCGAATATAATGTTTTTTGTATTTGATTAAAATTTTTGTATGCGTATTAAATTAAAATTATAAAAATTTTTGTATAATAAATACGTCAAACGGTCACGCAATATCCGACATATCTAAAAAACAACCTGCAATCAAAGTCAGTGTTATCAAATATCTCCAGATCCAGCTTCGGGAAAGGGCTGTAGAGACCGTAGTACTCCTGATCGGAGAGGGGGTACTCCGAAGGGGGGAGTAACCAGTAGGGCTGGATACCGAGCTCGCGGAGCATCTTCTTTAATAAGAAAAACATTTATATGGAATTTAACTCTATTATTATTATTTTCTCTCTATTTAACTTATGGACTCACGTTGTGTACGTGAGTCAAAATATCTAATATCAATTAGGCGGCAATAATATCTGTCTCGATTCGATTTAAAGTAAAACGAAATAATTTAATTACAAAACACTGTTTTCATATAATAATATGAAAACAATGTTTTGTTATTAAATTATCACTCTCGAATACTATATTCATGTCTGGAATTTAGGTTTATAAACTTTAACTAAGATAATATATTTAGATTGGGAAAATATAAGCAATACTATACTTAAGTATTTGTTATTAATTTCAGCTTGATATCTTAATTCAATGCCGAGAAAAATGTTTTGACAGACAGACGGTAAGACGGACAACGAAGTGATCCTTTAAAGGTTCCGTTACTATCCTTTCGAGGTGCTTAAAATGTCATTAATATAACGCTACTTAAACCGTGTAACAGATAGAAAAATATTTAATCCATTTACCTTAATATTAGCAGCAAGGAACTTCCTCCGTAGTCGTTCAATCTTGACCAGCCGTGGTAGATCCTTCGGCAGCACTATGCTTAGGAACTGCAGCTTGGGCACAAATGTCTCGAACGGGAATTGCTGGTAAATACATATCTCTTATATATAAAATCAATTCTTCGTTTGTCTCGCTATAACTCGAGAATAAATAAAAAAAAATAAATAAAAATGCGTTTATTGTTTTAAAAATTTGACACATTTGAATATTTCGGCCCTGGCTCTCTAGCTAGGTTAATATTTTAGGGTGGAAATTAGTAAAAAAAAACATATTTTGCCCATACTAGTCCATATCGTTCAAAAATGACGGTACGGAGTTTGTTGGGTCAGTTGGTTTTTTATAAAAATATAAAGTAGGTACTAACATTTTATCTATTACCAATAATTACCTGGAAAAGTATTTGCCTCGTTCATAGCTTTTTTTTTGTTTTACAGGTTAATCAGATCTGACCAAAATAAGGTCTAAATAATTGGCCAAAAACATATTTTGTAGATGTATACATTTTAAATTTATGTTAGGCTTTTTATAACGAAATTAATTAAGGTAACTCATGGATGCATTTCAGGCAATACAATATTTACATCTCAGAAAAAATAAGATCTCCATTAAATGTTTGGTTTAACAAAAACTTAGTAATAAGATAACATCAGGTGACCCATTGCTCCTTTGCCTGCTCTGCCATAAAAGAAATAAAAATAAAACTGCACAGAATACTTTTTCGTATTCTTGGACAAATTCAAAGCCTAGGCCCGATATTTTACTATTCAAGTGCGTGCGCAAACACAGGTGCACTCTCCCCCAGTCCTACGGGACCGAAATTCGACACGTTCAAAAGGACTTCTGGAGCAAAAAGATTTTTAGATCTTTGATATAAAAGCTACATTCCAACTACGTAAACTAGTTTCTGTTTTCGGCATTGCTTGTGTTAAAGTTGGGGTTTATAGGAATAAAAATGATCCTATCGCTTAATCCAGTTAATAATGATATTTCTTCAAAATCCGTTGAAACGTTATTGGCATACAAATATCCAAGACACTAGGTGTATCACCCGTGTGTCAATTGGTTAGAATAGTATGTCGCCACCCCATGTCTACTCGTAGGTGTTAGACACGACAAAGGGCAATCCTGCTGCAGGACAACTTCAGCTATTAAATAATGGGGGCCGAGCATTAAACAATTGGGCCAAGCTTGCACCGGTGAAGTTACCATCCACTGAGCAGAAGATCTGTGTGACGCAGTAACGCACTGTGTTTCGTACGGTGAGCGGGGGCCCGTAGGACTGTATTTTCATGCCATTCCTCGCCCATCTTTTTCTGCTGCTCTCCCAATTTCCCATCACTAATCCCCTCCCCTTCCTTCCAACCGGCAAGGCATCTGCGACACTTTGATGTTGTAGATGTTCATGGGCTGCGGTCAGTCACTTAACATCAGGTGAATCGCATGCTCTGCTTGGGTTTGCGCGAATGAATTTCATTAAATAAGCGACAATTTATACAATGTATCGTTATCCCTTGACCCAAAATGCATATTATTTGTAAAAGAAAAACCAAGCCAAGTTCCACTACTGATTAGTACAAATAAATAAACAATAGAGCTTCAATTTAGATTTGATTTCAACGTTTAAAACCTAACCGAGTTAAAAATAACCGCAGTCGCGTTTTATTACGACTAAATGAAATGACTCGTTCTTATTAATTAACTTACAAGGTTTTCCTTTTCATTGTAAGTGGCTTCCAACGAGCTACTATGAATCTTTATCTAGAATTCTTCTAGTTGTCTATGAATGCTAGGCAAAGACAAAATGGTCAAGAGTTCTCTCCTACGTTTGTCCATAGATTTTTTAAGTCAATTTCTTGTAGTCAGAAGAGTTGGGAATTTTATTTGTTGTGTAGCCTTCTCCTATCCATACATTACGCTGCTAGGTGGGTGAAATTGGGGCGAATAACTAGTAAATAATAAATTAAATACAACATAAGTTGTTCTTCATACAACGTACAGGGGCCTTTAAGAAACTAAAAGGCCGGCAACACATTCTTGACACCCTAGCAGTCTTATGAATGTGTTGTGGATGCTTATGGGCGGCATTGACCACTTAAGATCAAGTGCATCGATTGCTCGTTTACTCCTTTCTACTATAATAAAAGAATAAAACATTTTGCCTCAAAATACGACCCTTCTTATGTGAATTAATTGACAACGACAATGACAAATATTTATTTGGCATCACAAAGAAAAAAAAATTGAAAATAAATACACTGTATTGAGTGGCGTATCGAAAAGGTCATCACATCAGCATATGTTGGAGGATAGCAACTCCAACTACTGATTTTCAGTGACATCGTAAGTGATTTGAATGAATGATAATGTTTATTTAACTTACAATGCTCTCGTCTTCTCTATAGGTGGTCCATCGTCCAGGTGGCAGGAGCAACTTGGGCTTCTGAGGTTTCGGAAGAGATACCAACATTGGTGCCAGCTTGTCCGTTTTGGCCTGAACATCAAACATATAAAATGTAAATAAACTAATAATATAATGCTGAACAGTTTGTTTATATGGTGAACGTGGTAATGAGGAACTATTGGAAGGATTTGAAAAAATGACTATTTTGAACGTAGCTAGTTAGCCGTTATTTAATTAATTCTGAAGCTTTTTTTGTGTAATTTCTATTTTGTAATTGTTCGACTATTATCGAGCGACATTTACACGATGCGATAAAGCTCAAAGATAAAGAAAAAAAATTGCGGTAAAACCATTAATCAAGGAAGGCTATAGGCTATATAACATTATGTTACGGGAGCGAAGCCGCGTGGAGCAGCTAGTAAAAATATAACAGTAACAAAGCTTAAAAATATTACTATATATTTTTAAATTTTCATTAGATAAAATAGGAGGATAATCCTCAACGTGGGTGCTGAAACAAATTTTAAAACAGGCTTTGTAAAATACTTTGTTGCACAAAATTTTTGTGGGCGTTGTAGGGTGTCCGTAATCACAGAAACTTTATATTTCCTTTTCCCCCAGCAATGCAGTATACCAATTTTAAAATATACAATGGTTAAAAATAAGTTGTGTTAGAATTCCTCCTGTTTCTGTGGGCCTTCCAGAATAAAATTTATCCTATGTCCTCTCTTTGTGAAAAATGAGTGAGTTATTTAAGGTTTAGTAGTTGAAATTATTTTTATTTTTATACTAGCTCATCTGCGCGGCTTCGCTCCCCTAGTATAATGTTATAGATATAGCCTATAAAATATAGTCTATATTGCTCGTGGATAATGTAGCTTTCGAATGGTGAAAGAAATATGAAAAACGGTCCAGTATTTTTTAAGTCTATTCATTACAACCAAGCAAACGAAGTTTTTCTTATCATAATATAAGTGTAGATTAAACACCTGCAGCATCAGCTTCATACGTTTCTTCGCGTACACCTCTCTGGACGGATCCTCCTTCGTCATGTTGGAGACCAGCTCGGAGTAGTACCCTCGTTTTGGTATGGTGTCTCTCTCCGTGTTGTCATACACCACATCGTGGTATTTAATCTTCTTTTTCTTACTAAACATTCTAGTTATTACCTAAAATATTAATTATTAAATTAATAAAAATATTTTAAAGTGACTTAAGTGACAAGTTTGTTTTTAAGTTTTTGGACGAATTGGAAAGAGTTTTTATTCCATGCAGTTGGTTTTTTGTTGTATGTATACGGATACAGTTAGAATTCCATGTCTATTTGTTTTGTTGTAATAAAAAATGCCTCCCCGCCCGAAAAGATCATGGTGGTCAATCTTTACAGAGATCAGCCAGGTACGCAGAAGATATTATAGCGCACAAGCATGTGCGCAAACACAGGTACACTCTCTATCCCTTCACTCTCATAATCCGATGGGAAGGCAGACCGACACGACTAATGGTTGTAATGAATAGTCTCAAAAACTACTGGACCGATTTAGAAAAATCTTTCACAATTCGAAAGCTACACTATCCATGAGTAACAAAGGTTTTATTTTATAGGCTACAAATATAACATTATGCTACGTGAGCGAATACGCGCTTATCAGCTAGTATTATATATTTTATAATTATCTCTTCAAAGCTAATAAAATCCACGTTCAAAGAAATAAGATAATCTAGCTTATTCTATTTCTATTAGCGTCGTATGAACGTTAAGTCGCATTAAATGGCGGTAATATCCAGTAATTATGGTTACGTAATTTTTCTAAATAGCGTTCTTATTGGATATCATTTGTTTCGTTGGAATAGTGTTGTAAAGGTTATGTCATTGATATTGACTGCCTCGTTGGTCAAGTGGTTGCATCTTTGACTACAGATCGAGGGCTCTCGGGTTTGAATCCCGGGTGGGGCCAAAAAAAATGTTATTGGGACTTTACTGAGAAAGAAATCTTAGTAACAGCCTGAGTCTGGAAGTTGGCGGTGTTGAAATACCCCCGCGCGTCGGAGAGCACGTTAAGCCGTCGGTCCTGCACCTGATCGCTCGCTGGTCGTGTCGGTCTGCCGTCCCATCGGGTTATGAGAGTAAAAGGAATAGAGAGAGCACCAGTGTTCTCGCGTACACTTGTGCACTATAACATCTCCTGCGCAGCTGGCTAGTCTCTGTTGAGATTGGTCACCATGGCCGAAATCGGTCAGAGGAGCTATTATTATTGTATTTTACCCGTGTGGTGACGGGTTAGAATACGTGTGTTGCAACCCTAGCCGTAGGGCGTCGTAAAAGGCGACCGAGGGTAATCCTGCTGCATAACATATTCAGCAATAAAAGAGTTGGAGCCGATAATTGCGCGATTGGGCCAAGCTTGCACCGGTGACATGATCACCCAGTAGAAGATCGGCGTGTAGCAGTACTGCACTGTGTTGTGCATACGGTGAGCGGGTGCCCGGAGGCCTATATTCCAATCCTATTACTCTCCCGTCCTATTCCACTCCTTTTCCAACTTCCTATCATTAATCCTTTTCTCCCCTTCCTTCAAGCCAGCAAGGCACCGGCGACAGTTTGATTTTGCTGATGTTCATGGGCTGCGGTCAGTCACTTAACATGAGGTGAACCGCATGCCCCGTTTGCCTGCTGAATTATTTCACAGCTTCATTATCTACAAGTAACATATTACATAGGCTATATTTTATAGGCTATATATATATTTATACTACGGGAGCGAAGCCGCGCAGATCAGCTTTAAATATAATTACATCCAGTAAAGTACCAGATATAAATGTGGTTGTAATATATTATAAAGACTAAAATAAGTCACCGCCTTCATTCTGGAGGCGTTATGCACAATATCATAATTAAAAGTTATTTTATTCTAATGTTTTGTTAAAATGACATAAAATATTATCTTTGCAAAGGTGTTAGATTCCCTTGTTTTAAGGAAACAACATTATATATCATTTCTTTGTAATAAAAATATATTTCAATAGTTCCGGTGTGGGGCTTCACTCGCGTAAATGTCTAATAGCCTATCTGTAAACGAAATTTGATCAAAATTCCCTCTGCAGTTGCGGCGTGATTGTATGTATATACATTTATAATACTGGTAGGAAGTATTAAATTAATCTAGTTTTTGACCTAAAACGTATTTATTTTCCACTAGTTTCATACAAATTTTTCACCTGATTTGCTTGTTTGATAAATAAATATCCAATACCAAATTTTACATAACAATAAGAATTATTATAAAGATCAGTCGTTTTGGTATAAAACATGAAACGGATCAGCATGCACCCTCTTCAATATAATCATGTGAATACCTATATTGACCCTTCTAACCAGGGCTGTCCAAAACAGACGCAGATCGAGACTCCATAATAATATTTTACTTTTGACGCCCATAAAATTATGAGATGGCTTCGCAGTTTAATTCATCTTATTTACCGAGCGAAGCGAATTCTCATAGTCGAGATGGCAGAGCGATTGTATGTTTGTATGTAAGTATGAAAAAAATTGTCTGACGATAACTTGAGTATTCTTTATCCGATCTTAATTAAATTTCATAGGCGAATAGTTTAGACAAAAGAAAAATAATATAGATAAAAAAATTAATAGAAAAATGAGCGAAGGCGGTAGGAGGTAACGAAGATAGAGGACGGGGG
>LQNK01001131.1:0-62020 GCA_001586405.1 Phoebis sennae | reverse complement strand
AGAAAATCAACATGAAGCATTATACTATTTTGTTTGTTTGTATTGAGTAGGCTCTAAAACTATAGGTGAAACCGCCGAGCTCAGCTAGTATGAAATAAGCAAGTTTATTTATGTGATGTATGCATAATCTGTATACTTACAGTATTAAGTAGAGGGTACACATAAATCTTTGTAAATATGTCGTTGGAAATATAACGTGGCGCCGAACAGTCGTTTTATTGAGTTCTCCCTAAATATCACATTGGCGACGAGTATTGGATTTAAGTTACGCAATTTAATTATTAAAAGTAAGTAATAGTTAAATAAAATGTCGGTTGGCAAGATATCCGAATTTAACGTGCATCAGGATGACTGGAATTTGTACGTGGATCGGTTGGAGCAATATTTTATCGTGAATAAAATTCCAGAGGAATTACAAGTGCCTACTTTAATCACGGTAATGGGTACAGAAAGTTACGAATTGCTGGTCAATTTATGTACGCCAATCAGACCGAAAGATAAAAAGTTTCAAGAAATAACGGACATCATGACACGTCATTTGCAACCGAAGCCGAGCGAACTCGCAGAAAGATACAAATTTCACCAAAGGAAACAAAAAGATAACGAATCTATCTCCGATTACGTGGCGGTACTGAAGAAGATGTCAAAAACTTGTGAATTTGGGATGTGGTTAGAGGAAAGTTTGAGGGATAGACTGGCGTGTGGGCTAGCGAGTGAAGTTATCCGCCAGCGTCTATTTGCCGAAAGTAACCTCGACTTCAGCAAGGCATACAAACTCGCAGTGAGTATGGAAGCCGCGGAAAGGGACGCCGCTTTAATGGAAGGCGGGTCGAGTTCCGGTTCCAGTCGTCTCACGGCGGACTGCCAGTTAATGAGAACCGAATCACGCCATAGCAATAATTACCGGGAGAATGTCGGGAACGTGTCTGGTGCGGCGCGGAGGTCGCGGGGCGACCTTGAGCAGCGGTCGGCGGGTCGGAGCCTCGGCGCGCGGGCCTCGCGTGCTGGAGGCCAGGGCTCATCGCAGCGGTTCCGGGCGACGCCGGGGCCAGCGGCGCGTCCCTGTCCCGCGTGTGGCGGGGCGCATGCAGGGGATGAGTGTAAATTCAGGCGGTATGTTTGCCGCATTTGCAACAAACAAGGACATTTGCAACGTGTTTGTCCAAATATTACGGGCCAATATTGTGTACGTGCAGTGAATGAACCCGAAAGTGACAGCGAGGACAGTGACGAGGTAATTTTTACAGACATTTATAATTTATCCCTATCACAATGTAAACCAATATTAGTGGAATTAAACATAAATGGTATAAATTTAAATATGATATGTGATACTGGCAGTGCAGTATCATGCATAAGTAAGGATTGTTATCAGCAATTATTTCAAAGTTTATTATTGGAACCATGTAATATTAGACTAAAATACTATACTGGTGAAATCGTATGCCCATTAGGGGTCATTAAACCCACAGTGAAATATAGAAACGTGTGTAAAGTTTTAGATTTATATGTTATCGATAACGGAAAAACAATGTTAGTGGGACGACAATGGATGGCCGAATTAAGAATACAACCCTGTGTAAATTATGATGTGTCACTTAATTTTAACGAATTTAATTTAAATGATTTCGAAATCTTTGTAAATATGTCGTTGGAAATATAACGTGGCGCCGAACAGTCGTTTTATTGAGTTCTCGCTAAATATCACAATTTATTTATTAATTCTTTCTTATTCATATATTTTTTCTGGTAGTAATAGGATCTGGCCAATATATTTAATTTTAAAGTGATAAATATAAAATAAGTTTTTATTCTTTTTAATGAGAATAAATAATTCTTTAAACCTAAAATAAAGAATAAGGCCCCAATAGCACAGAGTACGTCCACCACAGAGCCTTTCTCATAGTTTTTCCGCTGCACTTATGTAGTTCTCAGAATAATAGCATTTTACCTCAATAATGGAAAGCTTATTCTCTGTAAGCCTTTCACGTAGATTAGTACCTCTTTATTTAGGCTGGGAAAATTACATCGAGTTCTGTATGAGAGATATCCGTATTTTGTCAAAGAATTTACGAAATTATTTTACATGTTGAAGGGTATTTGATAGAATAAAATGACTTGAAAAAGTTATATAAGTAATTTTTCGTTTATTACTAATTATTACAATTGTATGGTTTGCTTATATTAAGCAGCGCGAATTCTATTTCATATATGAATTTACTGTACAATTGTTTCCGCCCGTGGCATCTAGCTCAATACAAAATATGATCAAATTCAGTTTAGTGCTTGCTGTGTGATTCACGATGAAGTAGGATTATATAAAATCAACAAATTATTTTTATACAAAAAGTGATCATAAAATTTAAATAAAACGAGTTTTAAGAACTAAAAAATATAATTTAAAAATTAAAATAATATCTCATCAAAAGATTAACGAGAAGCAGATTAAAATTCTGAAGCATCCGAAAGGCAATTTGATACATTAAAAATAGTCTGTTTAACTTTTAAACTCATATCATGTTCATTGAAATGGAAAAATGTGCATTTAAATAGCGCTCGTGTGCACAAAAGCTCTCATTTTCGTTACTCTGCGGTTTCAAAGGTGCAATTTCGTGGAATATTCTTTTAATCTTAAAATATATAATATGAATCTTGAGGCTGTTTAATCTTTTGTGACGTAGTTTTATATAGAACTAGCTAATTCAATCATGCTGTGGTTGATATTTATATGAAGGAATTAAAAATAGAGCTTGTAAAGTTATTGTTATTTAATGTTTGAAAAGATTTCTTAGATTTTAATTTTTTTGTGTGATTTAAATGATCAAATTGTAAATGACACATAAACATATTCATGCCTATTAACGGCCGCCCGTTTTCAATAACGTATGATTATGAATAGATTGTAATCTCAGATTAAATGACATTTGATCGTCAAGCCATAACAAAGGCTATCCGTTGACAGCGTATTGAAATCAAAGTAAGTGCAAATAGATAGATTTGCCTAACCTCAAGGGATGGATAGAATATTGAAAACGGCCGTAAGCTAAGCGTGCATAGGTCGACATCATACGGATTGGATTCATTATTTCTATAGAAAACACGTGGACGCTTAGCCAACTTTTAAAAATTTACTTTCAATCACCTAACGCATTATTTATATTCAATTTTTTAATGAACGATAATTCTACTTGGGTATAATTATATTAAGACTTTTCAATGATATTCAAAGATTCTTTTCTTAAGTGCTCATAATTAAAATTCAAACAATCCTTTAGTTCCTAAACAAGACAAAAATACAAATATCTGAAATTCGTTTGATGTGCCACTTCAATTGTCTTCATAATGGATTATTTAAATCTGTTTTGGGAACCGTTGTCTTTGAAATTCACAATTTGTTTTTCTCTACTTTCAGGAAAAATATGAAAAATGACAAAATAACCATTCGATTTGATTTTAGAAGAATTTCAAGAAAGTTTTAGAGGATATTTTTTATCCTGGTAATCCTACGCGAATGAAATCGTGGGACACAGCTAGTAATATATTTAGTCTCTTTTTCAAGCCCAAACCACTGAACCGATTTACATGAAATTTTGTAAAGAGATTGTTAGAAGCCCGAGAAAGGACATAGGGTAGCTTTTATGCCGGAAATTCAACAGGAATAGAAGATATATAAACCGCAGGGCGCAGCTAATAAATTGTCGGTGTTTTTAGATAAGTTCCATGATGTATAGTAAAATAACGATAACTTTAGTCCTAGATTCATATTTAGTTGTTTTTCAGATTGGGTATTACAGTGGTTTCAAACAGTCGGAAAATTGATGAGAAGTACTAGCACAGAAAAATATTAACCACATGTTTGAACTTACAGGAAAAGGACTGAGTTTAGTTCCCGTAATTGACATCCATCGTGTCTTTTTAACTACTTGCCTTTTATTTGTATTTATTTACTAGCTGATTCACGCGGCTTTGCTCCCGTGGCATAATGTTATAAATTTTAAAACTTATAAAATATATAGTTAAATGTTAGTCGTGAGTAATGTGGCTTCGAACAGTGAAAGAATTTTTAAAATCGATCTAAAACTTTTTGAGCCTATTCATTACAAAAAACAAACAAAGTTTTCCTCTTTATAATATTAGTGTAGATATTATGTTTTCTTGTGCACTTTCACTCCAATCGTGGCAGGAGGTGCCACTGAAAATCAACGCCTCGGTTGTTATTAATGCCATAGTATGAGTTGAGAAGACTGAAAAGGACCAAACCTTTTATTTAGTGCAGTGTAAAATAAAAATAGTGACAGTGAACTATTTCCTCGAAGCATATGAACGAAGTGACTTCCCCTTAACAGACACTAAGCAAGTCACAGTGGACACTATCTTAAAAAAATATTGTAGTAATTTAGGTTAATTAATTATTTATTAGTCTTGTAGTCTAGATTGTAATTAGATTCCTTAATCTACCTAGTACATTTACTATGTTATTTTTAGGACCCTAATTAAAAAAAAAGCATGTATTGAGTGACCATCTCAATTGGTTTTGCACCAAACAGTTGTGATGATGTATGTGTAACAGTTAAGTTATGCTTAAGTTTTAATTTGTGTCCTGATGTACGTATTTGAAAAAAAAATGTGTAAAGAGTGAAGGAAAAAAAACAAACAATGATGCAATCTTCTATGATTTGTATATTTAATGTACATTTATTTAAACAGTAAAGTCTTCACAGTACTCGTTAGATGAATCTACGAATTTTTGATACCATTAATTGACTAGATTTATATAAATAGAGAGATTTTATACATACATTGGCACGCAATGGTAGATTTTATATAGTTAATACTGATTAATTGTAATTTTTACGACGAATTGGTTATACCAATTTTATTTCTAAAACAATAGTAGTTATTAGTTTATAAATATTGCTTATATAATTATGAATAACGTTAATAAAATATATTTATCCATATTATAAATTTCATAAATTACATAATAGCATATTTTACAAAGTGAATTGTTGGGTAAAAGTAACAAAGAATATTTATACATATTCAATGATTAACAAAATATTTTTTTAAATCTCTATTTAAGACAAAACTATAAGTTAATTTTGTTACAAACGATATATTTAAGACGAATTATTAAAATAACGATTATGAAACGGATATAATTAGTAAAATTCGTAGATCCATGAAATTACAAGCATGTGCCACTATAACATTATTTTACATAAAATATCAATACAACACTTATATTACAAACGGAATTAACTATGATTATAAACTTAGATTAAGTTAAACGATATTAACACCAGTTAAGTTTGAAATCGAGTCGTAATGAAACCCCACGTGGTATTTAGAAATTGAGAGGACCGTCTCAATTAATAAATGAATCTTAAAACTACTAGGTAAAACACGGGTGAACCACGTGCGATTTTTACAGTTTAAACGTCCAAGTAGTTGTCACTTTCTTCAGGGGTTTCGGATCGTTTGCCAAGTCCGAAGCTAAATCGGTGCATGTCGCGCTCGCGTTTGCCAAGTCCGAAGTTAAATTTACTGCTCAAGCGCTTGCCAAGTCCGAAGTTGTAGCTCCTCGCTCGCTTGCCAAGTCCAAAGCTGTATAGGTGCGGCCGCTTGCCAAGCCCAAAGTCGTACATCCTCGCTCTCTTCTCGTCGGTATCCTCGTCTTCTACGAACCTCTTGCCAAGTCCAAAACTATATGGTCGTGCTCGTTTTACTTCATAACCTAGAAGAGAAATAAAATTTGTGTTATAAATTACGAAATGTCATCAATTTTGTACACTAACGTTATAAAGAGGCAAATTTTGTTTGGTTGTAATGAATAGGCTCAAAAACTACTGGACCGATTTTAAAAACTCTTTCATCATTCGAAAGCTACAGTATCCACGAGTAACATAGGCTATATATGTTACATAGGCTGTATATATTTTATAGGCTATATATGTTTATAGCATTATGCCACGGGAGTGAAGCTGCACGGATCAGCTAGTCTATATATAAAAGAAAGGTGCGTTAGTTACTCCACTTATAACTCAAGAACGGCTAAACCGATTTAGCTGAAAATTCGTAGGCAGAAGGCTTAGGACCAGGAGAATGACATAGGATACTTTTAATCCCGGAAATCCAACGGTATCGGGCTATATACGCGGGCGAAACCGCGGGGCACAGCTAGTTTTGTATAAAAATAATTTCATCATCTTTCATATGTGAGTTACAACAAGAATTTATTAAATTTAAATTAATATTTTATTAAAACATCGTGTTTTCTTCTAAAAGTGAGCCATAAAAAGAACCGAAAGGTATGAGATATAATGCGTGTGAGTTACATGGAACATACCTGGAGCATCATCATACTCGAAGACTTCAGGGAGTGTGGGCTGGTCGATCTCACTTGGAAACTCCTCATCAGCAGCTTCCTCATCTACAGATCTCTTGCCCAGGCCGAACGAGTATGGTCGAGACCTGCAAACAAGATCAAAGGTTTCTAAATTACCTTTCCTTGGAGGCTCTTATATATACCCTATATCTGTCTTTTCCTTTATCATTATGTTTTCATTATTCTCTCTCGCTCCCTCCTCTCTTTAGAAAGAAGACGATAGAAGATTTGAAGGTATTAACTGGTGGACTGCGGTGGTTGCTTAAAGTAAGGTGCATGCTCATTTGTCTGACTCAGAAATACCCCTTTCCAAACTTTTATAGAAATTTACGAATCGATTGGCGTAGTGGATGTGGCAATGGTTTATTGAGCCGGGGGTGTGGGTTCAATCCCCACGAGTAGAAAATTATTATGTGATGAACATTTAAATTTTCTACTGTCTGGGTGTTAATTTATATCATTTTTAAGTATGTTTACAAGTTATCTAGTTTCCATAGTATAAGTTTGCTTAGTTTGGGACTAGATGATGTAATGTTAATTGCTCCTGAATATTTTTAATAATGATTTATTAAGAAACTGTATTAATTACATACGCATCGTTAAGTCTTTTTGTGTAAACAACACAAATTTAACGAATTAACACGTAGGATACAATTTATTGCGGTTCATCTCGATGCAATGTTAATAAGGGCAAAGCTACTATGTTTTGTTACAGTTAATATTTATAACTAGTATATATTCTAGATTGTTTTGTCGTTGTAAGTTATGATTTGAGAAATATATCGTATTTTTTTATGAAAGTGTGTTATGCAAGTCAATGCATTTAAAAGTTTGTCTTAATTGATTTAACGATAAGTGAGACATTGTTTTATAAATTATATTGTTCACGGTTTTACTCATTTTTTGAGAAGCTGGGTGCGACCGCGTAACCATTACACTCGCCCTGAAGAAGGACCTCCGAAACGGTCCGAAACCGCCGGCCTTAATTCGATGTGTATAATATGTATATATATGTTTATAAAAAAGTGAATAAAACCGTGAACAATATAATTTGTCTTAATTGTTAATTTTTCACTGCGATGATTTCTCAAATATATCATATTAACAAAAACGTTTGCTGTTATAATTAAGTTGAGGAAAACAGATAAAGGATTCCTTCACCCGTAAACCCCGCAATTTTTTTTACCTTCAAGTTTATTCAGCTATAATAATTTTATTCGGCTTTATTCGATATTTTTGTGTCCATTCATTTGATCACTGTCGTTAAAAATATTTATTTCTAAATTCAATTGCAAGGATCGTACAATTTGTACGGAAAATGAAGGGATGGAAATATTACATTTGTAAAAATAGCCTAGCAGAGATAGGCGTCGTAAAGCTACTAAAAAAATTTGCTTTTTAAATTTAATGTTATCAAAAGTACCCAGATCCAAAAATGATTCAAAGAGACTATGCAGTTTATGTCAAGTCTCTAGTGTCTTGCTCTCTTATGATATTAAAACGTATTGTGATTGGAAGGTATCTATTATTCCATCCAAAATGAAGAGCAGCCCACTGGTAGTCACCAATGATTGTTGTCGGAATGTTTATATCAATATTTTTTGACCATTTTTTTAACAAATATAAACAATGACACATACAAAATGTAATAAATTTATTTTATTCCTTATAAGCTGTTGTATGGAAAAGTATAATTGTGGTTTTTGCTTTTCCATTCATAATTTCTTCATATTTTCTCACCGTTAAAACCTTCCCTAGACTGTTACGAATATTTTCAGACGAAAATTAGTGAATTCAGTTCCCGCCGTTAGTTTTAGCGAGACAAACGAACAGGAATTCATTTTTATATATATACATATTTTTATTACAAATTATCTTATGAGGTGAGTAAGCTACTGTAATTGTTTCGTATTATCAATAGTATGTACAAGGAACCACATACGTACCTTTTGCCAAGTCCAAAGTTGTACACAGGCAGGCGTTTGTATTCAGACACATAGCTGTACGCTCTCTTGCCGAGTCCAAAGTTATAATGAGGGGACCGTTTTTCCAAGGGAGCTACATGGTCCTCATGGCTCTGTTCCGCATGCTCGCTGGTGTCGTGGTCGTTCTCCAGACGTTCAGGGGCGCAGGTGACGGCGCCGATCACCAGGATGAGGACGATTGCGGAGTACTGCATTCTGCAACAATGGAAGTTTGGTTGAACTTTAAGTTTCCCATCCATATCAAGCATACCAAAAGACAAGAGGACACTGTGAGTCAGTATTGCATTATTCGGGGACATAAGTGGATGTAGACACATTTTTGAGAGTCATGAAGACAACTGTCATCTCAGTCGTCCGTGACCACACTCATTGTAAAGTGCTTGAAACGTCGGGTTAAAAATAATTTAAAATAATGTATAATAAACCGCGTTTAAAATCATTTAAAAAGTATTTTATTTAATATGAACAGTACTCGCGTTAAAACAAACATAAGAAAATACTAGTTAGATAGCTACAAATCTTTTAATTTGTTCTCAAACTCTCCTGTTAGGTTCACATTTTGCAAACTTTTCAGCGGTACATTTAACTTTGTTCGTGCATACATTTCAATATCGTTTCGATTCAAACTAAAATCTTGTACAATACCATCTGGAAAGTTACTAAAAATAAGGAATACATTTGTAATAATTTTATTAAAGTCGAATTTATTTTTAAAACGAATAGTTAAGACTTTTGGCGAAGTTATTTTTTCCACGAAGAGCCACCCTTAAACTAAAAATTAATTTTAATGGCATATCAGCGTATAAAACTATATAAAAATCTACCCAGTGGTTTTTGCATGATTGACGCGCCTACAAATGGATTTTTTTTCTATTAAAATACATGTACATACACACCAATAGTCTGGCTACTGTTTAATTATATGTATACATATAGATTAGTATACATTTGCAAAGTGATCCTCATTATTAATTCTTAGAAAAGGATCTAAAATTAACTATATATTGGTTTCTATGAAGATCACGTGTATTCGATCAGTAAGGGCTAACCGAGTTTTATTTAATTAGCCTAGTATTCATCAAGTATTCGTAGATGATATTTTTTTTAATAAATAATAAAATACAAAACCATTTGTCTACTGTTTTCAAAAAAATACCTAAGTGCTAATAAAACTTCTTCATTAAAATACATCATCCCTTATTTAAAAGCTGTATTTTACAACTTAAACATGTTTTTATGGTAATACTAATTACGATAATACATTATCTGCGACTGGTCGCAGTTCAACTATTTATTTCCATTAGTTCAACTTTCTAGAGATTTTAAAATAGTTGAACTAGTGGTAATAAAAATTCCCAGTACTTCAACTGAGTAGTTCAACGGTTCAACTAACCAATCTTCCATTAACTGTATATTGGTTTCTATGAAGATCACGTGTATTCGATTAGTTAGGGCTAACCGGGTTTTATTTCATTAGCAAAACGTGCTCCATGCTGTGGACAAACAAGATAAGTGAGGGGAAATTTCTTTGCAATCAGGGTTCGTGCATTGTTGGTTTAGTGGTTGTATTTTGTGCTAAGGATCTAGGGGTCTTGGGTTCGAATCCCGAGGCCAATGAAAATGTTAGTTTTTTATAAAAAGGGGATATTATAGAATTTTATTTATTTACATAAAACTTTACTTATTCTTACATCACAGTTCGTTCAAACCAATTCGTTAGTTAAAAAAAAATAAGTTGTTTACAAGTTATACAATTCATGAATTGAATTTTTAAGTTCCCACGCTAATAAACTAAACTATGTAAATTTGCAATTAATAAAATTGGAATTGCAATTTTGGAAAAGCATTGATTTATTGTATCTAGAATTTCTACGAAAGCTTGAAATTCCTTTTTATGCATTTTATTGTCAAATAAAAAAAAATGACAGGTAATTTTTGCGTGGGCCTTTCATTGTTGGCATCGACGCGTGCAAAACTTTCAATAACAAGCTGCTAACATTTTGTTATTTTAGGTTTGACAGATTACATTTATTGGTTTTGAAACGTTTTTCATATCATCAAATTCCATCATAGCCTTTAAAATAAATAAAGACGAAAGGAGTAGGCTCTAATTTCTATGGACGGCGGTCCCTCATTAAATATACAACAAATAATTATTATCATTGTTTCATATTTAGAAGGAAATATTATGTTTATTTCAATTATAAAAAAAAGGCTTGATATAATTATCTTCAAATTAACTTAAAAATTTAAAAAAATATTTCATTACTTATAATAAATATATCATTGGGCATTCTCCTTTGACAATGATGCTTTGATCAGACGCGCAAATGTCACAGTTATCGGATGTTTAGCGCTATCGAATAGATAAACTAGCGTTAAAACACAAATTAGCAAATAAAAGGCAGATGGAGTGTTCCAAAGACTCGCGTGACGCTAACTACATGTACGTACACGTGCATATGTGAGTGAAATTTCAAAATTACGAAGCCCTCGTGACCCGTTGTGTTATACTAGGCGAACATTTTTGTATGTGCTTTTGCAGCGTCACTCGAGTCTTCGGCGTACTCCATCTGCCTTTAATTCTCTAATCTGTGCGTTAAAATATCTCAGAAGGGCATAGGATACCTTTTCTTAAACTACAGACAGCCAAATTTAACGCGAGCGAAGCTAGTATTACATAATTTATTACCAAGTATCGCACATGTTAATATAACAAGATATAACACGATATATAATTTGATAAAGATAATGAACGTCAATACGAGGTGTAATAAAGCTTAGGGCCTGGCGGGTGTTTATGAGATTAAGTTATGAGACGGCACAAGTACACGTTATTATTCAATATTCGGAGGTTTTGATGACACTTTGTTGAAGCCATTTGAGTTATAGTTTTTATTTTGGTTAATTGCCAATAGATAATATATAAACATATATAAATTATACTTAGAAAAATTTCTAAATTCTTTTTGTATGTTAAGATGAAAGAGATTGTGCCCCACAACACAAGTTATCCTAGTGTGGAACGTTATGGAATCAAACAATGATGTTTTCGAATAGATAGATAAACTAACGTTATAGTAACTCAGAAACCGGGGATAAACAAGCCTCATTTTTTGGAGATAAAGGCAATATATTACCACTTTTATACTACATCTTTCTTTTATAATACTTGTCATTATCATGTTGAAATTACTAATAGGTACGTTTACATTATAAAAAAAAGTTACTCTCACTTTTGTTATTTGAAATACCAGCGTTTATTTTATTGAATCTGTGTGAAGCCGGCGCGTCGACTGGTTGTATACAGGGTGTAATTTTTAAGAGTAGTCATTCATAGTAACACGATAATAATTTTATGTAAGTTTATAACATTATTAATTAATTAATTATATTCAAACCATGAACATATAGATCATTTTCTTCGTAGAAATTACTACATAATTTAAACTCTTCCGTATCTTACAGTACAATATTATAATTAACAATCCACCTTCTTGGTTATATGATAAAGTAATTAGTTTATAAGTTTTAGTTGTAACGCTTTGGAGACTCCCTTGTAATGTTACTTCTTGTAATAAATGAATAAATAAATAAATAATAAATAATTGTCAATAATTATTAAACAGCCTGTATAATGTCAAAGTGGTATTCCAGCAGCGTCCACGGTCTCAATATAGCGTTAATTGATTCACTTTAAACCGAATCCAAATATCAATAGCGAACTAGACGTAGATAATTACATTGTCCCTAGTAATTTCGTTAAAAGCTAACCGTAGGTCCTTTTAATTTGTGGGACAAACGAAAGTTGTGGTTTTTCTAGTAAAGCATTAATTAATTGGTAAGATGTCTTTTAAGAGTGGATTCTTAAAATAAATCAAATTATTTTTAAGATATTGATAGATAATTGTGTAAATGTTGGTATAAATACGTATGTTAACTTTTAAAATTAAATAATTTTTATAGTTTCAGGGCTGGTCCATAATGGTGTTGGTGTTACTCATGTGCCCGTTTGGCGTCGGGTTAGAATACGTGTGTCGCCACCTCATTTCTACAGTGGGTGTCGTAAGAGGCGACAGAGTGTAATTCTCCTGCATAACTTCTTCAGCATTAAAAGAGCGGGAGCTGAGCATCTTCAACACTTCATCGTAGATGTTCATGGGCTGCAGTCAGTCACTTAACATCAGATGAACCGATTGCCTGCTGTAACATAAAAAAATGTGAAAGGGCAAAGGGCAACGGCAAACATTTATCATCGGCTAAGACACTATCTTTCTTTGCTTTTGCTTTTGCCATAGAAAATGCCACACGTGTATCTCTCGGAACTTTAGGTTTATGTTGCCCTGTTATAACACGTCTATTTTCACTGAGTTTCCCGCCATTGTTGCTTATAAAGCCTCTTAGCAGGAAAGCATGAGCATTTCAAAAATCATGCAATGTATTCCCAACAGCGTTACTATTACAGACCATTCAATAGCTACAGCAATGCAAAATATACTGTATTCAGTGGGAATAAAGTACATTTTTCATCGCAGTCTTCTCAATTTGCTCAGAGGCGTTTAAAGTTTCATTTAAAATTCAATCGTATGCGGTATGGTTTCCTACAAGCGAGAGAATGTTTATTGAATACTCGTTTGAACTTTTTTGAAAGGAAATTGATAAGATTTTAAAATTGTTTGATGGGATTTATTTTGTTACCGTGAAATGTATAAGAAATCGAAGGAAGAAATTGTTAGTGGAAATATATTTTAAGGCTTCTAACTAAACCCGGTCATTATAGAAGTTAAAAAGTACTTAAAGAACAAATAGTCCAGAAGAGAATTGTGTTTAAGACTTGGAAAGAACAGTAAGAATTAAGTGTCAAAAGTCCCCATAGATTAAATGTGTGCTAAAAGATTTTGAAGGTTAAAATTATTATTTTTTTGTTTTCAATTTTGAGATGATGAGATGAACAAAGATGAGAATAAACGGTCTCTTTAATTATACCTACATTTAAAAAGCTCAATATTACTAAAAAAATGTGAAACTTAGTAATATCTACTTATGGGCAATTTTTTACCGTTATTTCAATTCCTAAACGTTTAGGGAAAACGATAAATTGTGATGTTTATATTTATCTGCTGATTTAACAGTAAATAAACGTTAGGGAATACTGAAAACCTTTGATATATGAATTTTCTTACATCATTTTCCTTTAACTTTCTTCAGTGAGCCTTTATTGCGTATAATAATGTAATTGTTATACGCAATTATATAATTATCAATTATGTATTGCTTTTATGACATAATATATTTATGTTCATATAGAAATGATTAATGAAATTAAAAAAATATATTAAATCTATTTAAAATACATTTACTTAGTTAACAATTCTGATTTTTTTATGACAATAGAAACACCTGTATAATATGTTAGAAATAATAAAGTTTAGACTAAGAATAACAAAGTTTCATATTAATAACATCATTATATCACGAAACTTTTAAATTATGTTGTACGATCGCGTTAAAAAGCTTTTAAAAGTAAAAATAAATTGTCCAGTCAACTTTTAAATCACTTATTTATCACTGAACACGGTATAAAAGTGTTTAATATTTAAACTGTAATCAAAAAGTTGTGTCAATTAAAAGTTTTGGGGACAAATGATTTCCCCCGTGTAGCCTCATAATTGTATTTTGAGTTTTTCTTATGAGATTAAACTCTTTTGTTGAAGTTTTATTTTCAATTTGTATTATTAAATTGTGCTTATGTCCGTGATTTGACCTTTGTAAAGTAATTTTTCTTTACATTTTTATACACCCTGTATTTTGCAAGATGGTGGACTGTTATAGGGGGTGTATTTAATTTACATGAAATCTTTCAGTTAGTACACGATTTTGAACTACATAAGAAAGTTTTTGTATTGTGATTATTTTAGGAGACAAATATGAAAATAACTTCGATACAAAATTTAGACCATTTAATATCAAATATTTGTAAAAAAACATACTTTTTTATCTCTCAAAAGTTTTTACTTAAAACATATATTAAATCAGTAGTTTTCAACCAGTGTTCCGCAGATGCCAAAAATGTCCGGAATTATAAGCGCTTCAATCAAACGTGGTTAAAATTTGTATCTACATATACTATGGTCCCGACTGACAATGATATAAAAGCGGTCCACGGCAAACAAAGGTTGAGACCCCCTCCCTTAAATGTAACTCTAGCGTGTGAGGTTCCACACCATGACATCGAGAAGCAATGAATAAATTATCTTTAAATAGATAAATCCTATATTTAGATAACGAATCTTGACCGATAATTTGCATTTTAATCAAGGGAGACGTTTGAAATGAATTGTATTTATAATAGGCACATTTTAAAGACAGTATTTCCTCTTCTTTTTTTTTCTTATTCCTTTCCTTTTCCGACACTTTTACTATTAGCCATAAGTAGTGTTTGTGGCGGCGAAGTAGACACTGCATGGATCTATTGCGCCGGGGTTGTGGGTTCGATCCCCACGAGTAGAAAATTATGTTGTGATGAACATTGTAATATTCTTGCCCGAGTGTCAATTTATCTATAGTATGTATGTATTTACAAAAAAAGTATATCTATCTGTTATCTAGCTACCATAGTACGAGCTTTGCTTAGTTTGGGGATAGATGACGTTGTCTTAAATGTCCAGGAATATTTATTTATTTTATTACCTTTGCCCGGTTTCCGAGTATGTTATGGATTCATAAAACTGTCAGACAAATTTCAGAGGAAATGATCCGTTTAGTGTTATCGAATAGATAACGTTCCAATGACTCAGAAACCGGGTATATTTTAGTATTCTGTTTTTTCAATGTTTTGTAATATTCCTATACAAGTAGCTCTAGTATCCTGCCTCTTTTACCTCACTCGTGCCAGGTTGCCTGGTAGAGATCACTACCCAGATAAGGCCGTTTAATGTACTACACTGTTGTCAACATTTTAGTTTTTAATTGTGTGATTGTATTACATTAACGAGTTATGAGATATTAAGTAACTACTTTTTATGAATATTAAGTTCTTGACTGAAATTTCGGTGTAAAAGTTAAAGAAAAATATGTTTTACAATCACACACCTGTGACAATTAATTTCATATGTATAACATAATAACAAAGGGAAAAATAAATACTTCTATTACTAATTTACTATATTTTCAATACCTTACGGTATATATAAATGTTTTTTTTTTCACCCTTGCCACCCATTATCGGCAATAATCTCTAACCGAAAGATTTATTTACCAAATACTTTTGCTGCTTGATTTACCATCGGTCCGGAAGGCAATTCCGTCACAAAGAATACCTTTTAAAAACATATATCACCCCGTATAATGGTATAGCAGTATTTTTTTACTTATAAGAAACTTTTTATATCGAAAATGTACATTTTCTTATATATATGTAAATTCGGTTAAACCATTTCTTTTTTTATGTATTTTTTCGAAATTGGTGTAATTTCAAACCACATATAATCCTCATTAAAACCATGAGGATAAAATATCAAAAGATTTTTGCCTAATGCATAAAAAACCCCGTTCAATTTTGTTAATAACGCGGAAAATTTATACAAGTAAATAAAAACAAAAGACCTTTTTTTACTTTACATTATAACTTTTTGCCCAAAAATAGACCTCAATCTAGAAAGTAGAGAACAACTTTTATTGAAAACCTCCTTTTTTAAACTTGATTAAAAATCTTCACTTTTAAAATTTGAATTTGAATTTGAAATCTGATATCTCCCTTATTCCTTAAAAGCTTTCAAAATCTGTAAAAGATATAAGGTAGGTTGCTCTATAATGCTGTGTGTAAGCATTTTAGAATCCTGATAAGGCACGGTTTTGCACGGAGCTGAAAAATCCGATGGATACGATCTTAGTTATTAAATCTAATTGCTTTCAAGACCGTCTTGCAATTACCGTTTATAAGATACTTTTAGATAATTGTTATGTTAGAAACTAATAGAGGGGATTTGTATAATTATGCCTTATGTAATAGAAATGTACTGTGATTCTATACAACTGGCCAATTACAGAACTAGTCAGTTAACAAAAAATAACAGCTAATCATAAAGACTATTAGCAAAGTGAGGGTAGTTGGGTCGTGACGTCAATAGGACGTTCGAGCACCAGGCGCAATCGGTACCAATGCGCCCAGATACTGAACGCACCTACTCTTTTATAGAAACATGAAATCACAAAATGTTGCGGACAGTTAAATTTTGTATTTTTGTATGTTTGTATTGAATAGGCTCAAAAACTACTGGAGCAATTTCAAAATTTTTTTTACTATTACTTAGGGGGATTCTTCCGAATCCGTATAGGCTATTTTATCCCGGAAAAAAGATAGTATATAATATTATGCTAGGCTAGCGAAGCCGCGCGGATCAACTAGTAGAAAATAAAAGTTACATGGCAGGAACTGTATATGAGTGGAATTCTAATATTAAAATATATTTCTATTCCTATTCCTTATTCGTTTTTCATCTATTTTATTATTTATTTATCCCTTTTCCTGATGTCTTTAATAAGACCAACTTATTTTTTGACATGGCAAGCGTTGACACATAATATTATGTAAAAAACTTTCCTTGCCGAACTGATAATTTCGCAACTACAAAATATAATACGTGGAAAGATATAATACGTGAATAGAATACGTGGTGAAATAGAGGGTAATTCTGCTGCATAAAACATCTTCAGCAATAAAAGAGAGAGAGAGCCAAGCATTGCACGATTGGACCAAGTTCACACCGGTGTAATTATCAACCCCGAGGAGAAGTAGTATTCCCGTCCCATTTCTCTCCCATCCTGTTCTACTCCTCAATTTCCCATCTCTTATTCCCTCCCTATCCCCTCCCCTTCCTTCAAGCCGGTAAGGCATCTGCAACACTTTGATGCTGTAGATGTGCATCACTTAACATCAGGTGGACCGCATGCTCCACTTACCTGCTTTTACATATAGAAACAAGTTTTATGAAACTGTTTGAAACAACCGGATTGGCAAAAAATGTTCGAATCTGCATATATGTATTTAATATATAAGACAATTTGATAAGGAATCTACATTTTTTAATTAAATTTTTTCACCATTAACGTGACAAAAATAAATCTTTACGCTGTAAAAGTATTAGATTTCACTCGTGACTTTTTTGTCTCCATGAAATACATTTTTCCTTCCGCCTTATATCGTCATATTACAAACTACATAAAATATTCTACCATTATAAAACTCGATACGTATTGCCTCAATTACGCAATAACAAAATAACAAGATAACAAATAACAAGACGCTTTCTTTGTTAATGCTAACGACGCCATTATTTTGACATTTTTGACATTTTCGCGGGAATCTATGTCAGATGTATTGACAGGTATGCTCATTGATAAGCCAAGAGGGCCATGCCCCGTGGGTTTTGGGGCAAATGGGATTTTCTTAGATGTTTTATGTTTCAGTTGATGAATTGGGTTTTGCGGAAAGTATTTGGTATTTATTCAAATAATTGTTATTATATTTTTTAATAGTTACGTTAAAAAAATTCACCAGTATCCGTTTAGTAGTTGCAGTGTGATTGACACACAAACATCTAACCTTTCACACCGTATAATACTAGCTGCGCTCCGCGGTTTCATCCGCGTAACTTCTGATCCCGTTACGAATCCGGGATTAAAAGTAGCCTATATATTATTCTGAACCAAGTTTCATCATAATCGGTTCAGTAGTTTTTGCATTAAAGAGTAACAAACATACATACATCCTCACAAAATTTCGCATAATATTAATATTGGTAGGATTTGTAGAATTCTATACACGTATAGACCGTTGACACGCTTCTATGCATTCAGGTCAGTATAACAACCATAAAAGTCGATATGCCGTCAAACTTTTTCTTCATAAAACCACACCTTAACTGCAAATGAGCTTGTAACGTTGCCTTTATGCCTTCGATAATAGTTATTCTTTAACTGAACTTGGAAAAGGAGGTTCTAATAATGTTTAAAAAACCATTTTAACTTTTAATGGGTTAAGTAAATTCTTGTTCGAGGCAAGCTGAAAACTTGTATGATACCTCTTCTATTACACCCCGACATGGAACTGAAGACCTGGATGGTGAGTAGCGGGGCTGAATCAAAATAAACCCCGAAGATTTTTAAAAATAATTTTTCTATTATCTTCTTTGCGAATGAATGGATGTGAAAATCATAAAATAAATATTCTCTTCGAAACGACATCTTTGATTTTTTTTAACTATAATAATGACAATAAATATTAAGGGACATTTAACACTACGCCATTTAGTCCCAAACTAAGCAAAGCTTGTACTATGGATACTAGATAACTGATAGACATACTTAAACATACTTTTTTTGTAAATGCATACATGCTATAGATAAATTCACACCCAGACAGTATAAAATTATGTTTATTAGTGTATTTTATGTGTACTTTATTTATAAGCAATAAACATGGTTTTATCGCGAACATTTAAACTGATGCACTAAAAATCCAACGCTTAAAAACTTGCATTTTCATAATTAGTGCTTCCTGTAAGTACATTATCTAGTATATCTGTAATCAACGTCCAATTCCAGTAATCAGTGGCAATCACAGTGATAAGGCTACGATAACAATACCATACATGAAAGCGCTTTTAAAAGCCCTGCATTATCTAGAAACGATTTAATTTTTTGTGGATTACGAGTTTGAATTTTTTTTATATGTAGGTACATTGTTGTTAATTTATCCGGCTCGAAGGACCAAGATGTAGGGATAGACCCAGATATAAGGTCTTTGGGCTAGCGTTGAAATTGGACACTGAATTGCGTTGTAAATCTTTAATTATATCTATTTATTGACACTGATAATGGAATACTATGAAACTGATTTTGAAGAAGTTGCCTGGAATATCTTCCACATGGATGGTCAGACTTGAACCAAATTTATATGGGACCACACTGGAACTCTACTCCTTCGAATGCAAAAAGAGTTTTCCAAATCGGTCCATAAACGCCGGATATATGCGGAACATACATAAAAAATATACGGTCGAATTGATAACCTCCTCCTTTTTTTGAAAGTCGTTTAAAAATTGAACGCGAGTATATGCCATTTATTTCTATTGTTATCATACATTATTTGTTTTGTATTTTACAAGCTGCAGTAAGCAAAGCTGGACAAAACTGTATTTATTTTTTTCCTTAATTCAGATTTAGTTTGTATATTTGTTTATTTTGAGTTTTAAGTATGAACTATTTTTAAAAAACTCGATAGAAACAGTTACATAACTAGGTAAAATAACGTTATTATTTTAAAAAAAAAATTAAAACTAGACTTTTCATAAACAAAACATATTTTAGTTTATACTAGTTACTAAAAAACAAATCAGATTTTAAGTACCACAAACAATGATTATGTTTTTATACTACTATGGCATTACAGATACAATCTTTTATTGAAATTGTTATTACGAGATTGAATACACGTGACTAAAATCTGATAGAACTAAAAGTTCAGATATCTTCTAAATTACAATTTAAATGTCAAATGCAGATGCAACATTTTCCCCACTTTCAGTAGAACATTGGTTAAAAATGCACGTATTAAATTGGTTTGCACAAAATATGAAAATATTTTGTTGATATTTAATGTTAAAATGGCTCTTATTTTTTTATTACACTAGCTGTTCTGCGTCACTTCGCTTCTGTAACATAATAATAAAAGCCTTCCTCAATTAATGGTCAGAATATATATTTTTCAATTTTCACAATTAGATTTTTCAAATCAGCGTTCCAGAGATTAGCGCGCTCAAACAAAAAAACGTTTTAAATAATTTAAATAACTCTTTTAAACGGCTATTACAAATTTCTTAGTGGATAAACACCACGTAATCCAAATAAGCAATTGATGCTTAAATATCAGATATCTTTTAATATCATGGTGTCTCTTTCTTCCTTCAGTGTAAGTGACGTCATAATATTTAAGACCTTAAAGTTGAATATCGTATCAGTATTTGGGTAATAGTACCTTAAAATGCATGGATAAAATTGGTTTACACAAATTCAACAAGATAAACCAATTTTGTCTGTTGATATCAGTTGAACAAAATGTGAGTTTTATTGCAGTTTTGTTCGGCGGTTTTTTGCTGAAAAATGAATTTATTTACTAGCTGTCAGTTCCGTAGTTTGGTTTATAATTAAGGTTTTGCTGTGGATTCTGTGGGAATACATTTCCATAGATAAAATAATAAATAGAATATTAATTATTCCGTAGTAAGAATAGAGTTTGAACCATCGCCTAAATTATCATATTGATTGCTGTGAATTCAGTGACAGATTAAATTAATTTTCTTAATATATCTATTATTTAAAGATTGAGATTTAAAATTAGTATTGGAGAAATTGATATTCTTTTTGTTATTTTTTTAAATTTTCTAAAGCGATGAGAACGAAAATGAAACAGTTATTTTTTTTATGTAGCGTAATTTGAGAGATCCTGATCCATGGTCTTAAAAATAATTTTAGATTTTTATCTCCTACCCTACGTAATACAATAATAGATTATACAGAAATTGGATAAAGGAAAACAGTCAAAAGCAGTTTTTGCCTTTGTAAATATTCCCCCATTTTGTTTTATTTTCCCCCAAAATGAACCAATTACGTCACATTGTCAGTAATTATACATTCGACAATCATACACAGTTGTTAAACAAACTTCAGCATTGTCAATGTTGACTGTCAGTTGTTTTGTTTGTACGAACAATACAACTTGCGATTTTTAACTTTAGACGTCCTCGTGGAAAACATTATAACTTCACGTGGTTTTGTATATGTATAAGAAGTGAAAATATGGCATATTAATTAGATTTTTAACTATCATTTGCCCGCTTCGCTCGCGTTAAATTCGGTATGTTAATAAAAAGTAGCCCATCACCTAATCTAGCTAATACTACTAACCTATATATTCAGTAGTTCGACGTAATTGATACACGAACATCCAAACATCCAAGATTTTATATTTATAATAGTACTTTGTATTTATATCGGTGAAAAATATTGTTAAATTGAATATAGGTACCGACTTTAAATAGATTTCAAAAATAAAATTTCTACTTTTTAGTTTGAGGAAATCGGTTCTATTTTTTGGCAAAAAGTTATTACCATTAAATTCATTCGATGTTTAGTTTGCAACACACTTTTACTAGTTATTAAGCCATTTTTTATTAAAACAACGAATTGACAAGAATACGTAATGGATTCATAAATAAATTCTTATTTACAAAGTTTCTTCTTAAAAGCAACAGCAATGCAAAGATTGGATTGTAAATATCAGATGAGTTTAAGTGCACTCTAACATTAAAATAACTTTGACATAACGGTCATAAATCATTCTTAGTATTTGTTTATTTGAAATTATATAAAACTTTTGACATCTATTTTAGGATAGTTATTACATAATAGGATATTTTAACCTTTTTATATATTTATTCTTACTATTTGCTATTTTTAACCAGTTCCCCTTTGACTTTAATTATCCATATTCACAAATGAATAGGCTCAAAAACTACTGGACCGGCTTTAAAAATTCTTTCACCATGCGAAAGCTACAGTATCTACAAGTAACATTGGCTGTATATGTAACATTATGCTACGGGATCGAAAATGCGCAACGGCTAGTAAATAATAAAATCGAAAAATAAAGTCTATATTTATAAAAACGAATCTCCATTTGTCTTGGTCGTTTACACACACACACACACACACATATGTGTGTGCGTGTGTGTGTGTGACAAATATGGTTGGAGCTAATTAAGGAATAAAAATGTGTGTTGTTTTAAATTCCTCAGTTGTTGATGTAACCTATTTCTTTGTATAAAAAACATTAAGTAATTCATAAAATGAATATTCACACTCCGTATATAAAGCTCGAGATATAATAAAGACAAGGATAAAAGCACACGTGTTATCATAATGTAATTTATCAAAACCTCATGAGTGCAAAGTAGTACATTTGGCATTCAGACGTAGTTCTTACAAATACATTAGACCATATTTTGGTGGAGAAATTATGTTCGTGATAGGAATGTCTTCAAGTTGGACAGTTGATGTGAGTACAAAGGCTTATACATCTGGTATTTTTTATCAAACAAGCCTGGTGTAGGATGTCTAAAGCGTGTCGCGCAATACCTAATGATTTGAGAAGAAGTTCAAATGTGAATTTTGGCGTAATAAAGAATTATTTACATTGTACGTTGATCTATGCTTCTCTATCTATCGCATATTTGTATCTCTTCTAACGTTGAGTTATTTACGAATTAAGTATAGTAATGTATGATTTTCCTTTTTTTTAAATATTTTTTGGGGAAGTCTTCCCTGCAAATCAGTTAATGAGTCTGTATCCTAACATATTAAGATATTATCTCTCGAACGGAGAATGGACCCAAGACTTTTTAACGTACATATACCACCTAAGAGTTAAAAAAATCTAATCTATACTTATATTATAAAGAGGTAAGATTTGGATGTTTGTTTTGAATAGGCTCCAAAACTAAAAGACCAATTTGGATGAAATTTTGTTCAGGGATCCTTTGGACTGGGAACCCCAGGAAAGACATAGGAAAGTTTTTATACCGAAAATCAACATAGAGCAAAAAAAGCGATATATGCGCGGGTAAAAGTGTGGAGCTAGTAATTAAATAAATAAATATTCTAGGACATTAAACACTACGCCACCTAGTTCCAAACTAAGCAATGCTTGTACTATGAAAACTATATAATTGATAGACATACTAATACATACTTCTTTAGATACAATCTATAGACCGATAAACACCCAGACAGTAGAAAATTACAATATTCATCATATAATTTTCTACTCGTGGGGATCGAACCCACACCCTCCGGCGCAATAAACCACTGCGCCAATCAGGTCGTCAAATTATATTGGTATCGATTCTTCACATTCAAAATAATGACTTGTCATGTATTGATATAATCTGACGTATGAAATGCGATTGATATCTACCTGAATCAATGCCAAATTGACGTTTTAGTAAATAACTAACAAATGGTAGTTGTAGTAAATAATATTATTACGTAGATTTAATGTACTTTTCTTGTCAGTTTTTGATCTGTATTGTTGGTAATTTGACATCTCATTTTTTGAGACTTTTTGTAACATTTATTATGACGATTGGCGTAGTGGAAACAGCAATAGTCTGTTGCGCCAGAGTTGGGTTCAATTCCCACGGGTAGAAAATTATAATGTGATGATCATTGTAATTTTCTTCCGTATGGGTGTAAAATTATCTATTACGTAATAAAGTATTTTTATGTATGTTTATCAGTTGGCTAGTTTCTATGGCTTTGCTAAGTTTGGGACTAGTGGAGTTTGTGTCAAATACCCATAGTAAGTATGAGGAAAAAATAAATCTAATTCAAATAATATGTAATTTGTTTTGTCACCTCTTGATTGAAGACTATTAGCTACAGTAATTGTGCAATATATCTTTTGTTCATATATTTTTAAGTTCTTTGTCAAATAACTAAATTTTTATTAATTTATAATAACTAGATATCGAGTCTTTAAAAAACAGTCCGTTATCCCCACCCTATATAATACTATCGCTACCTAGTTACAAACAAAGCAAAGCGTGTACTATGGAAATTAGATAACTGATAGACATAATTAGACATACTTTTTGTAAATACATACATACTGTAAAAAAATTAACACTCAGACAGTAGAAAATTACACTGTTCATCACAAATTAATTTTCAACTCGTGGGGATCGAACCCAAACCCAACGGCGCTGTTGACCGTTGCCACTTCCACTGCGCCTTCGGGACCATTTTAATTATTAACTTAAGTAAATGTAGTAAAATGATACATCAAAGGCAGGTATTACGCATTCAGTATAAGATTACCTGCGACCCCTGACGGATCCCTAGTGAACCCACATTAATTATATCTCACAAAAATTGATTTATAAATATTGAAGAGCAGCATACGAGCCTGTACATAGATTTAAAGTCTGCTAGAAAGAGCTATCCTACTGATATTAAAAAGTTAGTTTGGATGTATCGTCAATCAACTCACAATTACTGAGTTGATTTTGTTGAAATTTCTTATGCAAATAGGTGGTTTATCTGGAATAGATAATCAGATATCTTTTACTAATTTACAGACTCCTAATTTGTATATTTTAAGGAAGCGAAGCTGCTGCTCCAAAAGCTAACTGTATTATATTTCTTGGATGCCTTAAGGCTGAAATTATGATATTGGGAATCATAAATAGTAATTTTATTCCATCTGATTTATTTTTTATTAGAAGCAATAGACTAAGAAATGTTTTTCATCAACTCGCTAAGCTAGTTTTTAATAAACTCTAACTTATTTATATTGAAAGCATTATTAGCATTCTTATATTGAAAACATTTTTGAAAGTATATCGTAATAATAAGTCGTAACAACGTTTAAAAATACAGATCTATGCCGTTTATAATATTTATATTTAAGAAAACTACCTCCATGTTAATCACATTTTATAAAGGGTGAACAATATAGGCAGATGAATTATAAAAAATAAATCTAATTAACGTAGGAGGCATATAAATACACCCAATATATCTTCATATGTTAATATAGCATATGAACTATTCATGAAATATCTACGCTTGGGTCGACCAACATTTCCAAATATACTGTGTTTGTTTCTCTTTGGCTTGTACTACGTTTCAAATAATATTGCCTCCTATGCATCTGCCGTTGGCCTGTATTTTAAGCGACAATTCCTCGTTAAATTACCTTGCTTGTCATTCCTGCGTTCCTGGATAGTAGTCACTTAACGTTAGATGAGTAGCATGTTTTTTCTTTATCGCAAAAATGCATGTTAATATTATGTGCTGCCAATTTAATTTTTTATCATAAATAAATATTCTTCGATATTTAACACAATGCTATCTAGTCCCAAACTAAGCAAAGCTTGTACTATGGAAACTGTAGCTGATATACATATTAAAACATACTTTTTTTAAAATACATACGTACGTACTATAGATGAATTAACACCCAGACAGTAGAAAATTATGTAAATGACATGATGATTTTCTACTCGTGAGGATCGAACCCCATAGTATTTTGTTTGAATGACTGAATAAATAAAGGAACGTCATCTGATGCCAATTGTGTATTTTTTACTTATGACACTAGTTTTCACACGGGACTGTGTACGTCTAAATTACTGACGAAAATCCTGTGGAAATAGTACGTTTTTTGGGATAGAATATAGCCTATAACTTCGTACTTCCACCTATAGAATGCCTATGCAAAGTTTTAAGTTTGGTCGAGAAGATCATTCGTCAAGGTAAGAAACAAACAATATTATTTTCAACTATAAATATAGGCTGACATTTTTAGTGTAATAGTATTTATGGATAAGTACATTTTTAAATAATTTTGTTAAGCAAAGTTAAGAGGTAACGAAAGAAAAATGCGATATCTAGATATGTATATCCATGATGAAACTTTGCTATTCCTAGCTGAGTTGGCAGAATGATAACTAAATAGCTAATTTACAGATTATATAAGACTTCATTAACAACAAAATTGAGGACTAACCATCATACTTACACGAACAGGTTAGGAAGTTCTAAGCTTATGTTGAGATTAATTTTCTTTTCTATCAAAATCTAAATTGTACCTGTAGATTTGTTATCTTAATCAAAGTCAAAACGTTTTTCCAAATTGGCCTCTTTCGAGGCGCTTTTAGAACGTCATATACATTTACATAATTGATATTTTTTATTTATAATCAGTACAAAAATATATAAGTTTTTGTTTATTTCTTTGTAAATTAACTTTAAACTTATTTACCGACTATTATTTTTAGTGGGCAATTTTAATCCAGTTATGTCAAACTCATAACTTAGAATATCGAATATTATTTCTCAACGTCATATTTGACGTAACCTTATTCGTGGTTGAGTGGAATAGTACTAAGGTAATTTCTTAGAATACGGGTGTTAGAGCCAAGATGGCCGAGCGAGTTTGCGTAAATATTTAAAAGTTATGCGACGATAGCTGGAGTATCGTGAAGAATTTCGTAGGCGAATAGTTAAGATAAAAGAAAATCTTAAGTTCGAAGCATAGCGAAATCAGTAGTTGGTGCGCGAGTGTGGTATCAAATGTAAGGTCTTGATTAAATGTTACCACGCGAGGAGAGGTCTAGCTCGGAGCGAACTAATAATTTGGATAGTGTTTTGAGAGTTTTATTGAATCAGTATTAGTTTATAAATAATAAAATTTAACCAATCTCAATTGAAATTAAATTGACAGTCATAACAACATTGAAATTCTGTTACAAAATAGATATCATAAAAAAATTAAGTACGTTTCCATTTTTTGTACAAGCTGTGTTTATAAAAACAGTTTATTTATTTATTTAATAGATATACCAACGTTTGTTTATATTTATACATTTTCAAAATTATTAAATATGTTCAGTTGGATTTAAGTAAAACAGTTACGCAATAATTAAAAAAAAATGGCAAAAAAACGAATTTCATTATTGTATTTTCAGTTACATAACATACATTGTACGAACATGTGACGTATACTAAAATAATCTTTTAAGCCGCAATTCATGTATTAGGTAAATAATTTGTTAGTAAGAACCAGTTTGCTCATAGTTCGCTGTTTGCTTAGGATAGTTGGTTTAGGTTCAAATAAGTTATAAACGGAACAATATTTTTCGGGTTGCTTTACGTTTTTGGTAATCCTATTATGTATACAAAAATATGACTTTATAAGGGTTGATATTGGGGTAAGACATTTTATAAAGCGTAACAGCAAAATATAATATCTTATAGAGAATAGGACGGCAACTCCTTTTATACATTTATTTTTTAAATAATTTAAATGCTTACATATTGTAGTACACTGAGTCGTACATCATTCCTTTATTGCGTTTTTAGGCATAATGTGAAATATTTTTACGTATACAGAATTCTTATAATTTTATCGCTCCACGATGTTATTTGTTCTAGCGTTAGTAATTTATTCACAAAAATCCAGTCTATGTAATTTAATTCGAAATAAAAATCAGTTATATTTTGAGCTTAATCACTACAAACAAACGAAAAAAGATAATGTGTCCTTTAAACGTACTCAGAATGATTGATTCAAAATTAAACCTTTAAAGTTAAAAAAACTTAAGACTTTATATAATAAATGATCTAAGAAATGATTTTTGAATAATTATCCTCTCCTTATCCTCTCCCATTCCTTCAAGCCGGCAAGGCAACTGCGACACTTTGTTGTTGTAGATGTTCATGGGCTGCGGTCAGTCACTTACCATCAGGTGAACCGCATGCTCCTCTTGCCTGCTCTATCATAAAAAAATCAATGAGAAAACAAGGTTATCGCGCGTAACAAATAAATAATAAATCTACTATATATAAACTAGACGATATTAAATTAATTATGATTGACTACTACTAATTTATACGGATTTATTCCTGCGTCGAGTTTTATGGGTATTTTATGATGCTCGACCGACGGACGGGCGACATTGCAATCATTAAATTGAAACATTTTTTCCTCTTTGATACAGGGTGTGGCGTAAGAGTGGATAATATTCCACTCTATGACACCCTGTATATAGAGCACCTGCAGATAGAGGACGCTATGACGGTTCAGAAAAATATATTTCATATTAGTAAAGGTCGATTTTCGAGGGACATGCCCTTCAGAATCTACGAAACAAGCAAGTTTTTCTTAAGTTGGCATTCGGAATGCCATTACCATATTCTTCTTTTACACCAGGTTATGTTAGCCTTAGCTAGCAAAACATGAAGTTTGAGTTAGATCCCTGTTTGAAAAAATGCATGCGCATCATAGTCATAGTTTAATAGTAGCACTGATATCATAGTTTTATAGTCTATAGTGCATGTATCCAGAGGCACGGGGTGCTAGCTATAAGATAATATTCATAACAATACGATTAATAATAAAACGTGTCAGAAGTTTAAGTAACAACGAAATTAAAAAAAAAACTTAGTTAATATTTTTAATTACATATTTTGTTTGTAAGTTTTGTTTTTTGAAATATTAATATACTTAAAGCAAAGGGTTATTTGTAACTCTATATTATCCCCTGTTGCTATGCGGTAGTTCAAAACGATACGATATTAGACATCAAATTTCCACAAATATCAATCATAAAGATATTATCAAGAAATTTCCGACGTCTTAAGCCGTACAAGTTAGGGTTTGTTCGATGGTTTTACCTTACATGAATAACCGATAGGTATACCCGAGGTACAGTATCGATGTCTGTACAGTTTTATTAACATGATAGGGTTTGCCTATTGGTTATGTAAGGTTAGGTTCTTCCATAAAGCCGGCCTCACACATGCTGAATGTCTTTCTGAATTCAGGATCTGATTTCAGATCCTTACAGATCGATCTAAGAAATTCAGAATCTGAAAAAATGGATGTGTGTGGAGTAAACTGATATTGTATGGTAAACTGACCTTTCTAAATTAAGAATCTTAATTCAGATTCTTGAAGTTTAGCATGTGTGTGGCCGGCCTAAGAGACCTGTTGCTTCAATCCCTGATATTTTATCTGTACTACGTGACTTAAATAATTTCTTGACATTAATTTTCAATTGTGAATTATAGCACGTAAAGCTGTCGGTCCTGCGCCTGATTTCTCTTCATTGGTGTCGGATCTCAGAGGGAACAAATATAACTAGTTGTGCTTTACGGTTTTACTTTTATTTTTTGACGACCCGATTGGCGCAGTGGTTCAGCAATGGTCTATGCGCCGGAGGGTGTGGGTTCGATCCCCACGAGCAGAAAATTATGATGTGATGAACATTGTAATTTTCTACTGTCTGGGTGTTAATTTATCTATAGTATGTATGTATTTACAAAAAAAAGTATGTCTATCAGTCATCTAGTATCCATAGTACAAGCTTTGCTTAGTTTGGAACTAGGTGGCGTTGTGTTAAATGTCCTGGAATATTTATATATATATATATTTATACTCGCGTAGTAAAAAAGCGTTATGGTAGGTAGACCCCCCTTATAATAATCATTAATTTTTCTCATCTATCCGATGGTTTCGAAGTCACCTTCGAATCACGTTTGAAAAGCTTACAACCACCTCGAGGGTTTACTGGTTAACGTTGGCATTGCAAACGACAAGTTCAGACGTGGAAAAAATAAATTCAGTCTAGGGCCGTACTAGAAGCCTGGTCACCAACCTTTTTGCGGCATGTTATTTATATTCGAATTCACTTTTTCTTTTACTAAAAAGCTAACTATCAAACTGAAAAGACGACCCGCTTTGCGCAGTGGATGTGGCAATGATCTATGATGCCAAAGAGTATGGGTTCGATCCCCACGAGTAGAAATTTATGATGAACATTGTAATTCTCTATTGACTGTGTTTATCTATCTATAGTATGTATCTATCCTTTGTTCCCATCCTATTCCTCTCTTATCTTGTTCTACTCCTCTCCCAATTTCTCATCCACCATCAATAATCCTCTCCCTATCCATTCCCCTTCCTTCAAGCCGGCAAGTCATCGCAGTTGCTTTATAAGGTCACATTAGTTGCATCGTACGGTTTGCATTCAATAATAATGTTGCTATAAGTTTATTTAAATAAGCCGGTTAGTTATTTAGATAAACATAACCACTGTTTTGCAATCTACATTACCACTAAATGTCATACATCTGACCTATAAATTAACATGTACATTGATAGAACAAATAATTTCAATTATAAATTTTGGGCACAAATTGATATGCAGAAAATTAAATTTGCATGTATAATGTCCGTATTTGCCCGATTAACACGACAAACAGTGCCCGTGGTCGAATCATAATTAAATTTTAATATATATTTCATAGATTTATTTTTAGTTAGCATCTGTGATTTTATGCGCGTGACAGTGGAGAAACAATTGTTTTCATACAGATACAGAATTTTTATATGCTGAAGTATATTTTTTTATGTTATAGCAGGCAAGCGGGGCATGCGATTCACGTGATGTTAAGTGGCTGACCGCAGCCCATTAACATCTGCAACATAAGAGTGTCGCAGATGCCTTGCCGGCTTGAAGGGAGGGGAGGGAAGGAAAGACGGAAAAGGAGGAGTAGAATAGGATGGGAAAGGAATGGGCTGGAAATACGGCCTGTAATATTATCTTAAAATAACTATATATACAAAAAAATACAATACTTAACACATAGAGAAAAATCATCCTGTTTCATATAGCTATTATACCTTAATCTTCCTTGTAATATAATGAATATTTAATTATAAGATATTTAATATCAAGCTGAACTGAGATATTTCTAATTTTTCTGCCCATTTTCCTGTAACTTATAATTTTAGTTTTAATAAAAAAATGTTTGGGCACATTTTGGGACAAGATAACGTTGTGTGTAATGTCCAAGAATATTTTTTATTTAACTTTATTTATTTAAAAAAAAATATTGTGTAGTATTTTCTAGTATTTGTTTTAACGCGAGTGCTTTAAAAAGTATTTTATTTATAATCGTTTAATATATACTCCGGTTACTTAGGATAATGCTCAGGTCCCATTCTTTTATTGCTGAAGATTTTATGTAACAGGATTACCCTCTGTCGCACGGCACCTATGGTTAAAATGGGGTGGCAACACACGTATTCTAACGATACAAACATTCGTTTGGCCATCACGATTCTGAGACCTCGCTTCTCTCAAAAAAATTACAAAAAGATCAATTACTTAACTGTATTCAAGGAGGTCTTTAAGAGGTTTGCAACGACTTTATTTAATTTGCAGAATTGTACCGGTTATTAGGATTTATAGCCTGGTCCCTGAATCTTGTTATTGTTATTTACGGGGGTGCAAGTAGGGTTGCTAACTTTTAGATTGAGACATGGGTTCCCAACCTTTTTCGAGACGTAATTACAAGTTTTTTTTTATATTTAAATTGTATGTAATAAGCTGCCTAAGTTACACGTACATCTTTATTGGGTGTGCCAAATCTAAAGATGAACAGAATTAAGTGGGTGTATAAATTCAAATAATATAATTCGAAGTTTATACTTACGTTTTTTCTGCGGCACATACTTTATAACTTCTGGATTAAGTAATGAATCAATTTCATTAAAAAAATACTGTTTTATTTCCTTAGACTAAGAAAAATAGTAATTAAATAACAGGCAATTTCTTCCTATGATGTATTATTATATCTTTAATTTTGTTGAATGTAGCTGTGTGTTGTGTATCTTATTCTGAAAGTTTTTATCTATCTATAAAAATAGGAATTTATACAGTATAATAGTAATAACATTGTATTTTTAGTATAGTTGTCAACCCTAGATAACCCGGATTTTCTTTATCCTGCTATTTAGGCTCAGATTAATTCAGAGGATTTCCTTTATTTACCAGGAAACCAGAAGTTAAATAAACCTTGAATCTTACAAGATTTTATTTACCTTTTGTCCCGGTGTCTGTTGAGTATCAAGTCGTATAATTTAATTCGATCTCTTTTTGGACACAGAATTGGATTATTTCATTGTACGCATATTTCATTGTAACAGACTTTTTTAATATCGCTGTATAGTTATGAACAATTGAGAAAATACATTTAATTAGGTACAATATTAAGTAAATAAAAGACATTTCGTAAAATACAGGGTCGAATTTTGTAATGCCACGAAGAGAAAGCACTCTAAACACGTACAGAAAACATTTCTCTATTTTCAAAAAAGAACACTGCTTTCAAAGATTTGTGAAAGTTTCCTTGGGAATCAAATATCAAAAACTTACAATCCTTAACTTCTATTGTATCGATCGATAGGGTCACTTATAAGGATGAAATCTCACCAACAAACTAAATAAATAAAATTAAAGGAAAACAATGAAATTGAGTCTTACAGACTTACTTTAATACATACAAAAGTCGCGATTTTTAGAAAATCTTTTCTTGCAGTTTTCTTTCTTTAAAAAAAATAAAGGAATGCTTTTAGTAACAATTTAAGAGTACATTCCCATTCAGGTGTTAATAGAAAATTCGATCCTTTATAACAAAGCGTGTGTGAATGATTTAAAAACCAACCATTCTCCTATAGATTTACACTTTGAAGATTAAAATAACTTAGATAACGCGAAATGAAATTGGAATGAATGTTTTCTTTCAATCAGTTGTTCAGCCAATACGTTAAAATAACGGATTACGCAAACATGCCTTATTCTATTGAAGATATTCAATCAAACCTCATAAAGGGTAAAGGGCAGGTCGGATCTGAACGAAGGGTTCCGTATATTACTTTACTTTCGTAATTTTCATTTAATATGCGGAAATTTCTGCTTTCTAGTTATCATGGTTTATGAAATACAGTGGTGACTGACAGACGGATAGCGGAGACTTACACCTGTATTTTAATACGTATCTTGAGCATTTAAAGTCGGAAAAAAGAACAAAAATTTACATTTAAAGTCGGAAAAAAACTACTAACTCACGTCCACTCGTTAAGGAAATTTTGAAGGAGAAAATTTAACACCTCCATTCGATCTATTTATTAAAATATTATATTTTTATGTTACTTCAATCATGAATTTTCGATTGAAATTTGTCATGCGTCATATTTGACCTCAGTGGAAGAAAAATAAGGTAAGTTCTTTGAGTACCGTGGACATAATTCGATAAGTACTAACACGGGTTTTAGTAATTCTATGTTCAAAGGTCAAAAAAGTTCATTTACTATTGCGGTGAATGCTATTGAAAAAAAGATTTATTCAAAAACCACACAGAATCAGACACAAATAATTAGTTAATTACACACAAGTAGCAGTGTGGCGTTGAAAGGGCAGCTGCTCAGCGTATGCTGCTCCTACGTTAGTCGCAGCGCTGATTTTCAGCAACTTCTATTGGTATTCAATATTAATTATAACCATATTGTAGAGTATTACATTATATCCAACATTTTTTATATCTTCAACTATTTAATCCTAAAACTTGTCCCACAACCGTACTTCTAAATAAAGGTTTTTACAAGTCTATAATAAACTTTAAGCTAAATATAATATGTCTCCGTCATCGTATTTTTTTGCGTTAGCTAAATGTATTAATGTATAGTTTTCTTCCTGCAGGGGACGTCAACAAGGAAAAGAAAAACACTTTCTTCACACTTTTTTTGTCATCCTACGCAACTATGGGTGTTCATGAGTGTCAGTGATTAATTACCATCAACGGTCTCACAAAGAAGGCTTGACCTGTCATAGAACGAAAAACGTCATCTATATTTGTACGTTTAGTAAGACGATCCTTGATCGTTGAACACAGGTGCACTCTGTATTACTTTTCGCTCAAATTCAAATTCAAATTCAAATTGTTTTATTTGCATAAAAGCATGGTAGGTACATAATATAATTGTGCACAATGGTGTTATAAAGACATTTGAATCACATGTTTTGTCATCACTGGGATAACATGCAAAAAGAATAGGAGACAATTTATTATTAAATTACTAGATTGAATTATAGTTAAAGCAAATTGAATTATCACAATTCCATTAAAAATAATAGGAATAATTATAATTGTTAAATTATAAGATTCATCCATTGGGATGGTAGACCGTCACGACTGAAGAGTGATCAGGCGTAGGACAGCGTCTATAAGTGCTCTCCGAGGCACCAGCTCCACAACTTTCTGGCTCAGGGCTGATTTTATTGAAAGATTAGAAACGTCGAAACAATTTTTTTGTCCCACTCAGGAATCGAATCCAAGACCCGTCGATTTTTAGTCAAAGATAAGCTGTTAATTGCATTAATTTAAAAGTACATTTATAAGTACTAAACTTGTGTTTGTTTTAACGCGAGTACTTTCCATTTTAAATAAAATACTTTTGTGTGGTCACAGTCTCCCGTGACCACGCTCGCTGTAAAGTGCACGAAACGTCGGGTTAAATAATAATGTAAAATAATGTATAATAAACCGCGTTTAAAATCCTTTAAAAAGTATTTTATTTAAAAAGTACTAAACTGTTCAGTGTTTGGAATTTATCATATTGAAAATATATTATTAATTTCTTAGGTTCCCATTTGCCACTAATATTAGTTTTTTTAAGTTATTTTTGTATGTTGTTTAGATTAAGTATTATTCTTTCATTCTTTCTTTATAACTTAAAATTAAAAAAAAGAGTACAGTCTAAATGAAATTCAAAAACGAAATGTATGTAGTGAATAGGTATTAGTCTATTCTCTGATAAGTGACCTGAATGTAGCCAAGGCAAGTTACAATAAATCGTACGGTTAGCTGTCATCGACACTCGGATCGGATTTCCGATGCAACCCGATCGTGAAATTGACCTTATTTTATTTCAACGTGTGCTAATCTTTCTTGCTGATCTCAAATCATATGGAAACAGCGGTTAAGCAAAAGTGGATGGAAATAAAACAAATGAAAGATCGTTAATGAAGATTACAATTGAGAATAGACTTAAAAGGTTGCAGCTACCTCCCATATATTTATTTTACTTTATACTTCTCTATTATATGTTTATTACTTATCTATCTTATTTTGTTCCATAAGGCATGAAAGTTTATACCCTCCTAGGATCATAACAGAATACCAGCGTCATGGTCGAACGACTGTGACATATGCTGAGTTATGAACCTTTTCAAGAAATGCAGTACACTGCACAATTTATCTTCTCCTGTATATATATATATATATGTCTATTTTTTGTTTTCTATAATGTGTGTGTTTTTCTAAGCTATGTACCTTTACTCTGTGTATCTTCTTCTTGAATAAATAATAAAAATAAATAAATAAATAAAATAAAACGTTAAAATAGGGAAGAGTTATACAACAAACAGAGACACTAAAAATAATAGTTACAATTATAATGTACAGAGGGTGGCTTTATCGCTAAGTGATCTCTGCCAGGCAACCCATATTTAGGAAACTTATAAGAGTAAGAGTGTAGTTATAATTAAATGTTAGATTTTCTATGATACCGGAGCATGCGGTTCACCTGATGTTAAGTGACTGACCGCAGCCCATGAAATCTAAAACATCAAAGAAGGAAAGGTTGAAGGAAGTAGAGAGGATAAGGAGAGGATGAATTATAGGAAGTTGGGACAGGAGTACAACAGGATGGGACAGGAATGGGATAGGATACAGACCTCCTCCACGAAACACAGTGCAATACCGCTTCACGTCAATCTTCTGCTGGGGGCGGTAATTTCACCTGACGAGCTTGGACCGATCGTGCTCGGCTGCCACTCTTTGCTGAAGATGTTATGCATTAAAATTACCGTCTGTTGCTTCATACACCCACGGGTAGAAATAGGCGACACATGTATTTTAAATTCGTCCCACAGCCACGAGTATTACATAACAATATCAAAGAAATTGTATAGTAAATAGAAAATAAATAAGTTTCTTCGCTAACAACGTCTTTTGCATACTTTGTTACTCCATACGTTATTTATACTTGTTAATAATATCCTAGCATAATGTATGTTGGAAGTACGTAACTTTGAGTTTTTTCTAAGTTCAGTTTTATTAAGTTACGGGTCAGGTATACGTGTCTATAACTTATCAGAGAACTTACATATATAAGCAAATCGTGTTATATTAATATGTTTGCAATTTCTGCTTGGTTAGTAGGTTTAAATTTCTTTCTGCAATTACGTAACAATATTTAGTAGCAAAAGGCTACGAGCAAATTTTATACTTACAATATTTGTAAAGATCACAATCAAGTCAAAATTAGTAGTATAGTGTAGTGTATTTAAAATAATTATGTATTTATAAGGGTTTTTATTGTTTTATTAAATTTCACAACAATGGCTCAGCAGAATTGGATAAAATTACTCTAGTAATCTGGATTGACATATTTTTTATACTGGATGAGGAACTTGAAGTGAATGGTGAATGAACATAATAATAATAACAATGAAATTATTTATTGAACATATAAATATATACAATAAAGACATGTTACAGCTTATAGATGTAGGTGCAGAAGGCTGACTTATAGCTAGTAAGCTAACAGACAACCGTGTAATAAAAGAAAACTGCCTAGAAAAGGTAGAGGTGGTGCAAACATATTTACTCGAACAATTAACGTATAGATATACAAAAGAAACAACAAATGGTAGACTTATCTGAGTTGGGATTCGTACCTGACAACCAAGCAATTATATTTATTCAGCAGAAATTGCTGTATGGAGTATATTAGTCACAGATTTCCTGAGTAATGTCCCATTTCGACACACAGCCCCACACAGACGCCCTGATAAAATTAATATTATTTCCTTACTTCCTTATATATTTAGCTAAGATTAATCTTAGCTTCTTTTTTTTCAAGTTTATTCTTGTACATCGTGTAATTTGTAACTGTTATTTATGTATTTAGATTGTGTGTCGAAATAAATGGTTTTCTTTCTTTCTTTAATATACTAATGATAAATTTACACACTTAAAACGTGATGATATTTAAAATGTTTCTAGTAACATATCATAGATGTCATGAAATCCTCTAGGGGACTATTCGAATGATAATAAAATTTAATAGTGGTAAGTTACCGGTTTGAACAAGCCAGTAAAGAACTTAAAAGCTTTTGAAAATTATATCAAGTTGGTGTACTGGGTGTGACGGTTAAACGTTTAAAATATGACTTAAGATCCTGTTTGACGGAATTGGTCTAGGCGTCGGCGACGTTATGAATTTTTCACAATGTAAAATTACTTTGATAGTTAAATAAAAACGAACCTTCAAACCTCGTAGAAAGGCAAAATTGTTTTTTTTCCATGAAGAATATTGCGTATACAGAGTGTGGTGAGTGTGTAATTAGAGGATAGTATGGAACCTGCAGATAGACAACGTTATGAAGGTTCAGAAAGATATATTATATGTTCAATAAAAGTCTTTGGATAAAGGTTTTGTCATGTAATAAAAGTCTTAAATGTCAATAAAAGTCTACATAAATGTCAATAAAAGTCTTTGGATAAAGGTTTTGTCATGTAATAAAAGTCTTAAATGTCAATAAAAGTCTACATAAATGTCAATAAAAGTCTTTGGATAAAGGTTTTGGAGATATTCACGAAAACTGAAACTAAAACACCCTTTGTTACAATTTATTGTGGCAATGATGGAATTTTTTCAATTTTATTGTGATAGATATTTTTTCTATTGTCGTTTTTCGTATTTTTATATAGATTTGTTCTTGAAATATTTGTTATAAAATAATTATTTCTTTCTTGTGTATTCTTAATTCTTATCAATCTTATGTGATTTAATATTATTGCAAATCATTCCCTTTCTTTGCCTAATTTTGGTATTTTTGAGTTCTATATGTTATATGAGGCATACTAATAAAAATAATTATACCATTATTTATTTCTTTCAGTTATATCGAAACTTTTTACACCTACATAAATGAAAATAAAGAAGTATCTAATGACAATTTACCCCACAATTTTCACAAAAAAGTAATTTTCTTCATATAACTAAAGTTATTAATTAGAACTTGAGAATAGTGAATATATTAAAATTCTAAGCGTAGGGTTCATCTTTCATTCTACTTGAAGTGTGAAATTATGTCTGTGTCTGCACCACATGTGGCAAAGTTAATTTGAGACTTTACAATTTTACTGTTTTATGAAGACTAATAGAAGAGTTATTTGTGTCCCAATGTTATTTAAAATGTGAGTAGATAAGTAAGAGTACCAAGGGGCTGACGTAATGATAAATTAAAATTTTAATTTCATTAAAAAGTCCATAAGAAATAAATTTAATGCAATTTTAATAGCAATTGTGTTGCACCATGATACGATGTATTTTTGTTTTAATAAGGTTTAATTTTCCGAAAATAAGAGGCTTGCCTTAAACATATTGTAGGAAAGAATATCTCGTAATAACTTTTTGTCGATAACAAAAAAAATCTTTGATAAATACAGGGGTATTAAAATAATATAATAAAACAATACTGGATCGAATATTTCAAAAATTACTGCAAAGATTTTAACATAACCCTCGAACTATGTATTTTAACCGATTGCCCAAAATACGAGGATCAATTCAAGGCGTATTATTTGAAAGTATTTGTATTTGAAAGCATTCAAAGAAACTTGCAATATTACAAGTGCCTCGGACACTTCGCTTATAGGATAGACGGAGAACCAATGGTTCGCGAAAATATTTACCCTATCATGAACTTTGTTATACCAAAAGAAAGAAAGAATATCTAATATTTTATGAACCGAACGTCGGTTCGTTGAGCTAATAATATTAATTATTATATTCCCAATAATAAAAAAGACAAAATTTGCTGACATATTATGACCACAAAGATTTCTCTAGGAAATGGTGATGAAAAATGACATGACGAAGGAAGTTCGCCGATTCTCTAGGCCAGAGGCCAAACTGTGGGTCGCAGCTAGGGTTCCCAACCATACTGTTAAAAACAGTATTATACTGTTTTTCACTATATTATACTTTTTACTGTTAAACAAAAATAAAGTATACGAAATACTGTTTTCAGCATCAACATGTCGAACGAACGCAGCGCCGTCACAATCGAGCGTTTCAGAACGAATCAATATAATAATAAAATAAAATAATGTTCATTTTCGTAAAATACTGTTTATTCTCCTTCTCAGACCTAAATATACTTTATTTCTTGTAAAAAAAGTTGGTAACCCTAGTCGCAGCGCCCTGGTCCGTCAAGAAGTATAAAGGCTGCGTGACGATTTCATTGCTTCCTCTCCCCCCTTTGACGCGTCTCGATTATCTGTCCCTTTAATCCTACTTGAAACTAAAACTCACTTCCCACTGACACTAGGGTTCATTAACATATAACTAAATTCGTCAGTGCGTTGCGGATTGAACAAGATTTGGAACCCTTTAATTAATTGGACCAAGCACCTTTTAGCTTTTGAAACACTAAGTGTTTGAAATATTCCTACTATATGAGAGAGAGAGAGAGAGAGGGAATATTTATTTTCTGTAACACGAGTACAATAAGTTCTTACAATAAATAAATAACAAAGAAATATATCCATGGATATTGTGTACAGTAAACGATGTATAGTAATCTCAGTGCGAGCTTTGCCCACCTCGTGTCGAACCTTTTAAATTATCAACGGTGATGAATATTTAATAATGCGACAAGACAAGCAGATGCACGGATTTATGTATTTATATATAATGCATGGCAGCGATTTACACGTGTTTAAAGCGCTACAGCGAAATAAAGCTTTTAATAAGATTTTTGTCACACGAATGCAACAAAATTTGGCACTTTTTAAAATCTTCTGAGAATAATTAACACAAAAAAATGAAATTGTCTCATCCGTATGTGATGCAATGGCTAAGGCAAAAAGAAAGAAGAACACACATACACACACACACACAGTTACCACACAACAAAGATAACGGATATAAAGAGGTGCTGTACGGGAGTATGCATGACAAATAGGGCAGCCGCTCAGCGAATCCTGCGCCACAAAATGACCTGATTTTCAGTGGCCCCCGTAGTGTAGTATGGCTTTTGGATTATATAATATAAATGAATAAGAATATATAAATAATCATATGTGGTTAATATAAGAAATAATATTTAATAGAGATTAATTTATATCGATAGATTAATGTTTAAATTACTGATAAATTACGTATATGTAATTTTAAACTTGATTTGAGTCTCAAATTTACCTAAAGGCTGAGATTGAGGTTTTTGTCTTTGGTAATAAAATACATATGATTAAGTACTTAAGTACGTTTATAAAATTATCGAGGATTATTCTGGTTACTATTAAATAGTAATCATGATAATGGCTTGTTTTGCTTTAATGCCATCTTCATGCATTTAGCATAATTAATTTAAATGTTAAGCTGTTTGGAATTAATAATAGGGTACAAGCATTGATTGTCTTCATTTAGGGATGCGATTGAATACATAAGTGCATTCAAATTGGATGCGTATTTAATGTATGGACTATTCTGATTTTAAAGTAATTAACGCTTACTGAGTATTTTATTTAGTTAAACTGCAAATAGTTATGGTATCACTAGCTGCGCCCCAGGGCATCGCTCCCGTGGGAATATTGGGACGATATAGCCTTCCTCGATAAATGGGCTATCTAACACTAAGACAGTTTTTCAAATCGGACCAGTAGTTCCTGAGATTAGTGCGTTCAAACAAACAAACTCTTCAGCTTTATAATATTAGTATAGATTAAAGTTAACTGTCTTAACAAAGACAAGCATTCCATCATTCTAGCTGACACTTGACATTGGTATAATCCATCTTTGATGGGAAGCCAATAAACTTAAAGAAGAAGACAAAAGACAGATTTCAGACGAAACTTGATAATAATGCCTTGCTCAGAACCGCAATTGTTACCAGACGTTTAGCGCTATCCAATAGATAAAGAAGCGTAGAAGTCGGTTTGCCGGATATCCGGCCAAACGTCAAGGAGATTTAGACAAGTCATAAAGACAAGAGAAAAAATTTCCACTGGCGACGGCCTTTGGTTTTTCAACTTCTGATATTGTTCTTTTAAGTGAATAGATGGTGATGTACAAACACTACAAGACGTTAGATTAAATTGCATAAATAACACAGATGCAACCTCAACTTATTAATACCTATTATAAAGAGCGGAATAGTTTGTAAGAACGCAGTAATATCAGAAACTATTGGTCCGATTTGTAGAAAGCTTTTTGTGTGAGTTTTAACCTAAGATGGCTACTAGCTATATACCATCATGTATCGGGAGCGAAACAGCTGGTACTGCTTTTATCGATGATTGTTTTTTATCAAAAAAGTATAGAACTTGAGACTGGTGCAAAGATCTTGAATATTTTTGCTCAAGATATTTGGACTGATGTATCTGACAACTAAGAGCTTAGGAAGTAGTATATGCTTTAAGATTTAAAAAAGTACGTATTTGTCGAATTTGTTTCTTAATCTTAGTTTAAATTCACCTCAGACTTTTTTAAAATTGCATACTTAATTTGAATTTTAGGCTCTTGATTACGAATTATGGAGAATGCAAATCCGAATATAAGACGATTTTCGTTAATGGCTTTTTGAAATTAAAGCTTTTAGCACCAAGCTAAGTTAGAAAAATTTCGCAAAAAAATCCATTTGAATTTACGCAAAAATCCAACAATTTTCAAACATTATACTTATATAATTTTTTTCACACATTATATAAAATTTTCAAACATTTTATAAATATTTACTTAAAAATATAAATGTTTGAAAATTGTTAGATTTTTGAAAATTCATAAAAAATATCTTTTAAAAATGCAATGTTTTGGCTTAATTAAAAACCAAATTCTTCTATACCTCGTTAACTTCAACTAACAAATAACCATAAAATATTTAACGAATCAAGTTTTTTTTTAATTTTATTTACAAAACGTAACGTCAACGTAACCTCCAATTAAAAGTCAACGGATGACATTGACTTAGATTGGTCCATTATAACAGGTTTATATGTGTGCGTTGCTAGACTAATATATAAGATAGACTTCGGTATATTTTTTGTGGTTTAAGACAAAAGGCGTTTTGTTAAATTAATGTCCAAATTTATCTAATACTAGCGAATCCGCGCTTCGCTTCCGTAGCATAATGTTATAAATATAGCCTACGTTATTTGTGGATAATGTACCTTCCGAATGGTGAAAGAATTTATAATCGGTCCAGTAGTTTTTTAGCCTGTTCATTACAACCAAACAAACAAATAAATAAGAACATATAAGTAGATTTATTTACATCAAACCTTCAAAAGGACAAAGTTACACAACTTATTCACAGTACAACATAATTACTTCAACAAAAGTTAGGTAAAGATATTCAAAACGAAATTTATAGGGACAGAAAACAATAGGGGCTGTAATAGACACATTCTGGACAAGATTTTCTGTCTAACAATAGGGTTTTGCAGACAAAAATGTCATTGTTTAAATAATCATTATTTTCTACTTTTATTAAAATAAATAGGTACTAAAATAACACACTTCAAACAACTGAAGTAACTGAAGTAATATTAAGAGGTATTTTAGACATTTGTATGTATGAATATTTATTTTTTTCAATCCAGTGAAATATTTTTAAAAAGCGTAATTTAGTAATCATTTTCGCTCCAAAACAGAATTATTATTTATTTCGTTGGCTTGTTTATTTATAGTGATACAATATTAAAAATATTTAAGATATTATAGTAAAAAGCAAAATCCAAAAGCAACTTTATTGGTATAGTACGTGATACCAAATAGTGTTTAATAAGTTATAATAAAAATAAAAATCATTTATTTCATTTCACAAGATTCTTCAACTGTAACTATATGATTGAATACTCCTAGAAAGCATTAAAATGCCTGTGACAGGAGTATTTACTCTCCCTAACACATAATACATTCTAATAACATACATTCTAATGCGTTTTTAATCATAAAACAAATCATAAAATAAATATTTACGATATTCTAACCTTAACAGCATCGAATCATTAAAAACAAGTACCTCTTAAAATTATTTTACTTCAATGAATTTATTCGAGATCCTAAAATAAAAATTAACGTTACCTTATTAACTTATTTCAAACGACTTTGACATTCATAACAATAATTTTAATCACCCAAATTGGTACAAACTAGATCCATTGTCCATTCGAAGTAAATATAATTAAATATATATAATTAGTACCCAAGGGAGCAAACGTTTGTTTTATCGATATCTGTGATTGTTCTCTAGAGTAAATAAAAACTAATTACTGGAGATTGGATAGAATAATACGATAAGTATTTAGTATTTCTTGATTTTGTGAAAAGTGATTTTCTTTCTCTAGTGGCTATAATACTGGATTTTTACTTATTGCGTTATTGGTTTTTTTTTTATAATTATAGACATTTAAAATTATTAAAAGAAACTCGAATACACAAGTCGAATGTATCGATGAACAATTCAAATAAATTGAATTAAGTTTTTTGAATTTTCAAAAAAAAATCTTTATTATTTTACCATTCAACAGTGTTCGTATGTAGATAAAAACATATTAAAAGTAGTCAGGCTAAAGGAAAACACTTTTTGCAATTTAAAACAATGGTATTTAAAAAAATTATCACGTATGTAAAATAATGATAGAGAAGAATAAAAGACAAGAGACAATTTTAATTTAAATTCAAATAAAAAATTCTCACAATGCAGCTTGCATTTAAAAATTATAAAAACACCCATATTCATATCCAATACTTATGTAAGTAAAGTGGTTATAATATGCAAAGTAATTTTTACTATCCTTACTAACATAACTTTTACCAAAGAAAAATCCTTCTAAATCCGTCATTTTCTTGATAACAAGCACGATCTTGAATAAATTATTGTTTATTCATTCTTCAAAGAAACTTAAAAAGATTCAATAATTTAATTTGGGACGACAATATTTTTTATTAATATTATTGTGATTGACAGATGGACGTAATCAAATTTACAGGCAGTAAAATGAATTTTGTTTTCCTTTAAAAGTAAAATGGCGATGGTGTCTATTTACGATCATTAAACGGGTTTCCAGACGGAAAATAAGTATCAAAAATATAATTATTTATTTTTGGAAATAAGCTTTAATAATATAAGGAAATTTTCAACTTTCTTGTTGCTTTTTCTTCGGTAAGTCTTACACTCGTATTTTAAGAAGTTACCTTATTACTCCTTCACTCAACCACAGCTAAAGTTACGTCAAATATGACGTTGAGAATGTTATTCGGTATTCAAAGATAAAAGTTTGACATAACTGCAGTATCCACCAAAAAGGCCGAATAGTGACTGAGGTTGAGTGGAGTCGAGGAATGCTCAAGGTACGTATTAGAATACGGGTGTTAGTGTTACTTGATAACATGAGTACAGTAAAAAATCGCTATAATTAAATGAGATAAGTTTAACATAGTGGCTATGATACGCATTTTCGTTGGTTGAGATCCAATATGAAAAATAAAACCGAATAAGTGCGCGTCGGATTCGCACGGTAGGTTTCGTTCATGTATAAAAGAAAATCGCGTGTGTTATAGCGATGTATTAAAATTTAGTTACATGTAATTATTTATTATAAAAGCTAATACAGAACTAAATTTTCTGTGAAAGTTTTTAGCGTATATGTATTACCGTTATTAATATTGAGCACAAAAATACAGGATTGCTGTATGGGGACCCCCTTAATATATATTTTTTTATTTTTAATACGGGCAATACATAATTTGTGAAAGATTCAGATTTCTAGCTATAACGGTTTATCAGTGGCTGCCTCGTGGACAGACATACGGACAGAAAGCTGAGTGTTATGATTATGTTAGTAATATTGTCCCTTTTTACATTTTACGCACAGAACCCTAAAAACTTCGCTAATTGAATTCAAGTCACGTACATATCACATTTATAATTTGTTTACATTTTGTATATTACAATTTCGAAAGGTCTGCGAATTTGTACCTCAATCTAATTATTTTCTATCAAGTTTAAATCAGTTCATTGTTTTACTGAATTGTAACCAAATAATTAGAGATATGAAATTGACGTAGTTAATCAGAAAGGATCCAAAATTGAGCTACACATATTGAAGAGGTTTTTAAGGTAGGTAATTAACAATCAGCAACAAGATCCCACAGATAATAATGCTGTGGCATTAATATAAATACTATATGTATATGAACCCATATATCGAGTGGGTATATAAAATTATGATGTAAACATTTCAAAGTCAAGTATTTCGAAACAAATTCGATGTGGATTGAATCTTTTTAAATAACTACATCCAATTAAGAAACGTGTTTTATATTCATATTGTAATTTTGATATAATTGGAGCTATGTAGAGCTTGTTTGAAAACTATAAAATGTATTAAAATGTATGAAGAATTACGCGAGTATAATATTTCAAAGCAAATTCTAGGTTAAAAGATAATGATGCAAAATGTAGTGCAATGGCCTGTATTCCCATCCCATTCCAGTCCCATTCTGTTGTTAATCTCTTCCAATTTTCCATCATTAATCCTCTCCTTATCTCCTTATCACCGAACGACATCTTTTTCTACACTAATATTATAAAGAGGAAAACTTTGTTTGTTTGTTTGGTTGTAATGAATAAAAAGAACTACTGGACCGATTTTAAAAATTCTTTCACCATTCGAAAGCTACATTATCCAAGAGTAAAATAGACTATATTTTATAGGCTATATATTATATAATTCGGTACAGACAGCCTTCCGAATCGGTGGTAAATAAAAAAAAAATATATATTTATTATGCAATGTAAATGACGTTCGAAAGCGCCTCAACAAAGGTCAATTTGGAAAATAAATATTTTGACTTTGACTTTGGTTTTAACATTATTCTACGGAAGCGAAGCCGAAGTGTTAATATTACCCATTGAATATTTTAGCAAACGGTTTTAATAAAATATGTTTCCGTTAAAACTGTATTAATTAAAGAGGTTCATACTGTGTTATCGGTTTCCACTGTCATGGTAGCAGTTATTCATGCATATCGATTTACCCTTGATATTACATTAAGGCCGGCCTTACACATGCTGAATGTCTGTCTGAATTTAGAATCTGATTTCAGAACAGACACCTCACCTCACACATATCTTAAAAATTCAGGTTGTTCAGTAGTCTCGTGATTGCCGACAGATACAGACGTCTTTATCGAAGAAGAATTAATATTAATTGCTTTTGCCTCTACTCTTAAACATAAATAGAATTAAGTAATATCACAATCTGGCAGTACAATTAAAGTAAAGAAATAAAAATAAAGTTACAAAATAAAATAAAATGACGTTATTTAATAAAAAGCCTTACACTCGATAAACATTACCCTCCTTCTGTCTAAGTCGGGTAATAATTCAGAATCTGATTTCAGTATGTGTGTGACGCTCTATATAAAAAGTATGGGAATACGTTCTGAAAGCATAATCGTAAATATTCAGATCCGGAATTAAGAACGCTCATCAGTACGATCCTTAGGTAAAGTAGTAGGAGAAATTCAGAATCTGAAAAAATCAGGATGTGTGTGGAGCAAACCGATATTGTATGGTATACTGGCCTTTCTAAATTGAGAATCTTAATTCAGATTCTGAAAATTCAGCATGTGTGTGGCCGGCCTAATATCTGTTTCTATGAATGGAGCTAGTATTACAATGTATCGGCAAGGCGTAGGTAGTCAATAAAATATCAATAATAGTTATATTACCATATCAATATGCTTTTCATTTCTGCTCAATTTCACGTAATATATCAAATATCTTCAAAGACTTCGTTTATATTATCATGACGTAATATTATGTTATATTTAAATCAGTATCTACAATATTGTTTTCAGTTAAAAATGACATGAACTCTCTTATTAAAATTTGCTGCTTCTTTCTGGTAGAAATGACATTTTGTAGCAAAAAAATTGTCTTAAATTTATAACAATCATCTAAAATAATTACTTCTAAATAATATAGAGTAAATTATAATTGATCGGCGAAATGATACATGTTTATCATTTTGATAAATCAATGGGATACATCGGTAAGTATACTTTTAAAAAATCCAATTATGCAGATTTTTATTTTCGTTAAAATCGCCCCCGAGACTGTTTTCAGCATTTTTTGATATTCCTTATAGATTAGCCCTGAAAATATAATTATCTTCACTCATTAGCTCGCTATGTATTTTTTGACTTCTTAAGTATAAGGGCTTCATGGTCATTTACCATTTGGTAAACCGTATACTCATTATCTGCCTGTTATAAATATGTAAAATTCACAGTATAATAAAAAATCGACCGTTGATAATCGTTACAAGTAATTAACAAAATTAAATGAAATAGCTCGTGTATTCTCTAAGGCCTGGCAAATAAATTGCTGTACTTAATTTAACGTATTAAATTGATATTACACATGATCCTTAATACAAGGATGAGGCGTATTTTACGTATTTAATATGTTTTATATTCATTAGTTACTGAATTTATTCATAAATAGATATTTCCATACAGAAAAAATACAAATTGGTACTTTTTGTGATTAAAAACTCTCGTAAAATGAAAGATTTAAAAGATACATTATCCACGAGTAACATAGGCTATATATAACAATATGCTACGGGAGCGAAGCCACGCGGATCAGCTAGTATACAATATAATAAACACAAGGAACATTATTATTTTATTTTAAATTTACTAAGTACAAGTTCTATTGTTCAAGTAAAATTTTTCAATCGATTTCAATTGAAAATAAAGCCTATAGTTTCTATTTGATACAATAGAAATGTCACAATTTCACAAATTGCATTCCCTTGTTAAAATGCGGGAAAAATCGCGTCAATTAATTAATCTGTTTCCCCATACAGGAAAACCAAATAAATACATTAGAGGAAATTAACATTGTACCCGAGATAAATCTTACAAAGCACTTTTATTCATTGTGAATTATTGGCAAATGAAACTTTTTAAAAGAGCAACTATACGGGTTACGCACATTTCCACACACATACATACACACACACACACACACACACGTACATACATACACTGTAAGAAAAGAATGTTTGAAAATAATGTTTTTTTTATGTAAGAGTAGGCAAGAGAAGCATGCGGTTTACATGATGTTATGAATGCCCATGAACATCTACTATATCAAAGTATTGCAGATCCCTTGCCAGCTTGAAGCAAGGGGACGGATAAGGAGAGGAATAATGATCAGAAATTGAGAGAGGAGTAGAACAGGATTGGAGAGTAGGATAGAAATACAGGCCTCTGGGCCCACACACCATACGAAACACAGCGCAATACTGTTTCACGCCGATCTTCTCGGATCTCAACGGTGAAACCTTGGCCCAATCGTGTGTACTCTGTTTTTTTTTTGACTAAAATTTTCTATGTACAGTATAAAGAGAATTTTCCCTTCATCTGGTATAACAAAATTCCACCCTGTGTATTTAATACTAGTCATGCCGTTGCATTATTTTAATTGGACGGTTGCTTCAGAAATAGCTTTTACACCGACCTAGATCTATAAATAATTTAATGAAAATTCTCAAAGCCATGCAATATTTAAAGAACATTGCGCTTCGCCAAGTTACTTGACAAGTGTTCTAAGTTGCAATAAATGCGGAATCCTAACTTAACTGTCTTAAGTTTTAACTTAGTTGTGCGTTGCTTCGTACTCGACAAGAATTTTTTATTAAAGCAATTTGTCGTTTGAGAATAACGGGGATTGAAACACGAGTGTCATTAGAGCAGGATTTTTAAATTTGATTTGAAAAATCTCTAGTTTTATCTATCTTCTTAACTATGTAGTATTATGTTGTTCGTAATATAAATTTTCTGTCCACAGATTAGAGAATAAAAGGCAGATGGAGTGCGGCCGAAGACTCTAGTGACGCCGAAAAGCAAATACAAAAATGACCGTCTAGTTTGACACAACACATCACGAAGGCTTCGTAATTTTCAAATTTTGTCTACTTAGTGTCACTCGTCTTCAGAACACTCCATCTGCCTTTTATTCTCTAATCTGTGGTTCTGTCATACTACATAACTGGCCAATAGATCTGATCAATTCATTATAAATCATAGCTAGTCATAAAACTATTTCCAACCTGAGGGTAGTTGGGTCATGACGTCAAGAAGACGTTCGAACACCATGGCGGAACTGTTACTGATGAATGCAAATACTAAATGCAGCTATCTTTTATATTGAATTTTGTCAATAGACAAGTTACATTTGAAAGCAAATATAACAACCTAAACTTATTCCGACATGATATTACTATACTTCTACGGTAAAATATCTAATGCATTTAAAATTATTATAAAGAAATATTCCTAACACATATAGTACTAAAAAAATGAAAATAGTAGAATTATCGATGATGTCATATTAATGATGAACACCTGTCTTCAGTCTCTCGTTCCCATGCCGTGAAAATCTACGCTAAGTTCAGCGTGTGTTTTTTTTTGAGGTGATTCTTACAGTTAGCCAGAAGGGCCTCTACTGTTTATTGTGGACGTTACAGGCGAATGAAGATTCGCCTAAGCTAGCGACATGCCAAAACGCAACCTGTTTTGAAAGACATCACGAACCTCTTTTTTATTATTAAATTAACAATGTTTATCATATAATAATTTTTACTCTTGGGAATCTAACCTCAGGCACACGTTCATTGTGCCAATCGAGTCGTCATGTCGTTTTATTTTATTTTTTACATTTAACACAACGCCATCTAGTCCCAAAAAAGCAAAGCTTGTACTATGGAAACTACATAGCTGATGAGCCGAGAATTAACTTAAACAATTTCAATTCTCGGAATAAGTAGTAAGATCCTTAGCTAACCCAATGTCTGGCAATTTAATACTGGTTTCTCACTCGCAAAATTACTCTAAGATATAACAATAAAATACGAACTTCTATATAAATATATTGGAATTGAATCCGGAACTTATTTCATCAAGCTACTGTATGGTTTTTGCCTGGCTGAATTTGTAATGAAGTATTTCAAAGGATTCTCTGTATCATATGAGATTAAATATACCTAATATGAAAAGTTCAGGTGCTTTTGCGAAAAATTAATCCCGAATTATATGTTCGGGATTTAATTAAATGTTTTTGACGTTTTAAATGTTAGGGATTAACTTTTAATTATTAATGTTTTAAAATGTTAATTATTTAACTTTAAAATGGCTTTATTTTAAACATTTTATAATTATGAAATAGCTATGCCCCGCGGTTTTACCCGCATATCTCCCGTTCCCGAGGGATTTTCGGTATTTGATTTGATTTATCTTCAAATTATAATACACTAGCTGCGCCCCAGGGCTTCGCTCCCGTGGGAATATCGGGATGATATAGCCTATAGCCTTCCTCGATAAATGGGCTATCTAACACTAAAATTTTTATTCGAATCGGGCCAGTAGTTCCTGAAATTAGGGCGAACCAACAAACTTTTCAGCTTTAAAATATTAGCATAGATTTACCTCAATGTATCTTCATGGCTACCTTAACTAATTGAACTGATATTAAACCAAGTTTAATTTAACCACAAGTAAATTACACCACTCCATTCTATTATTACATCTTATTAGTTCATTACGAAACGTGGGAGGTCCTCAAAACCATCAAAATAAACACGGTTGGAAATTATTTGATAACAAGCTATGCTTATATTATAACATTGAAGAGATTTTTTGAACGCGCTAATCTCAGAAACTAATGTTCCGATAAAAGAAAGTTTTTGTCTTAGATAGACTATTAATCAAGTCAAGCGATAGGCTATGTATGTATAGGAAGCCGCGTGGAGCAGCCAGTTAATATTAGAAAAAGGCTATATTGTATAAGAAAAAGTTTGTTGTCACGAGATCAAGATAAATCTGGATGCATCGTGTTTCCTTCTGCAAGATATTTTTTGTTACATCATACGACAGTTTTAAAAATTAAAAATGTTTACTGCATTTTTTATAATACCATTTTAAGTGCTCTTAATCATCAGTACAAAAAAGTATTTAAATTACTATAAAAATGGCATCAAAATATTGATGAAAGCTAAAATTTGGAGGTAAATTGTGCCTAGTATTAGATTACAAAAAACAGCAGTTAGCACTTCATATTAGAAAGAGGAAAGAGTTGATTGTTTGTTTGTAAATTTAATTTAATTTGTAAATTGAATAGGCTCCGAAGCTCCTGGACCGATTTGGATAAACTTTTTTTATTTTATATACAGAGATTGTTTGAAACTCGAGAAAAGACATAGGGTAGCATTTATCCCAGAAATCCTACAGGAACACAGGTATATCTCCCATACGCGGGTGAAGACACTCAGATAGTTAATTATAAAAGGAATTTTTAAAAAGAAATAATCTATCTACAGTAATATTATAACAAAACTTGGGAGGTCCTCAAAAACCTGCAAAATAACAGCCCAAAATTATATCGCAACAGGAAGTTACATTATAATAAAAAAATTCCTTATTTTATATGAAAAAGTTTGTCGTCACACGAGAATAATATAAATCACGGTACACCCTGTATTCTTGTGGAAGATTAGTTTTTGTTACGACAGTTTTGAAAATTAAAAATGTAAGTAATTTATAATGTTTTGTATGAGAACCATAGTCTCATTTGTTTTTTATAATCTTTATTGAAATGAATTCCTTTTTGGAATTGTCAATTTTTAATTTACTACCTTTTGAAATGAATGAATTTGAAAAATTCTTTCTAAGTCATATAAAAAGGGAAATGTAAGCTAAACTATCTCACGACTGCAACCGCGGAGATTTACTAGTTTTATTAAAAAATGGCGGCTGTAACACGTAGTCAAAAAATCACCGTGCACTTTTTATACCTATGCTATATTTCTTCTTTGTAGGAACTACAGATTTTAAAGTTGAGAGTGTTTAAATGTACCAAAAAGCTCTTTTTTAAGAAGTAATTCTATAAAATAGGAAAAAGGACAATGTCGATATCAAATAAGAAAATAACTCCATTAATTTCGGTGTAGTTTTTTAAAACAAACAATTTAAATTTAAACAGTGGATTGGATATTTATTAACGTTGATATTCTGTTTTTTTCTATTACATAGACGAACTTTATGGATATTTCTAGAAATTCCTTAATTAATTGAATATTTCGAAATTGATTAAGCCTGTCACTTTTTATTCATTTACATAAATTATCATTTTATAATCGGATTGAAATTACGGTATTCTAGAAGATATGTTATTAAACCGGCTTCAAATAAAAGTCTTTAAATATATTAACGCTATTTTTTTTGTTTATGAGACGATTATCGTGATTATCTTTTTATTTATTTATTTATTAAGGCACAACCAACATAAAAGCAAAAGAGTTTTGATATATTTATATAAAATATATAAAACAATATCGTATATCCTAGCCTTCTTGCTAATTATAGGTGTGAAACACCATTTGATAGTTAACACGCTCGCGCTTTGTTAACATAAAGTGAAACCATTGAAAATTAACGAAAAAACAAAAATCAAAAATTATACATATTGTCGTCGTCGTCGAAGTCTGTCAAAGGGATTCTGCCACCATTTGAGGATCTAATTAAGGGAAACATAGGGGATGCAAACTGCAAACTCTTGTTAAATTGCAATTGAGGTAGGCAACGGCTTTGAATAGATTTTAAAATAAAATGAAAATAATTTTTTACTTTTTAGTCCGAAGAAGTAATATTTGATTTTCAGCAAAAAGTTATTATTTGATATTTAATTCTTCAATTATTTACGGATACCTCAACGGTGACTGTTTTCTGTGTATATTTATAGAATTACTAGTATGTTTTTTTTTAATTTAAGTATCGATTCTCTTAACTTATAAATCCTCTAAGTCTTATAACAATAATTGTAATTTGTTTTATCGATATAAATTATATGATAATATTATACCTATAATTGAGTCGAATTTTCTAATGATAATCTATACTTTTTTATTTTGAAATGTAGGAAATACACTTATAATATAATATTTCTTTCAATTTAAAATATTTATAACTATGGCTCACTAAGTCAAAAATCTCACAGAAATATACGACTCGTTAAAAATAATAAGACAGTTAATGTCTCCTGTGACATTGTTCGAATTTGCTTTTTATTTATTCTCTTCCCTATTCTTTCAATATTATTTATTTTTGAATAGAAAATTTTTAAGACGTCATTATTGTAGCAAATATAAAGTTTTTTGCCTGATAAAGTAGCAGAGCTTTTCTCCTCTTGTGGTCACAAGATTTTTTTTATGATAGTGCAGGCAAAAGATATTGCAAATTATTATGAAATATTTAATTACCTATGTTTTAAGTAAATCATTAAACTATTTATTTTCACACGGTGATATTTACAATGTTAGAAAGATTTTTAACAATGACAATTTTTTTTAAAATCTAGAATCATTATTAAAAATATTTTTTACATAACTAAAATATTTTTTATTATGAACATAAGGCTTTTACAGAAAAAACAGGCTAGGCAAGACTGAATATCTATTAATTTTAGTAATTAAGTATACCATAAAACTATCGTTCCACAATTCTTTATTATGGTATTATAAAATTATCTTTAAGTTATCTCAATAATTTAATTACGTGACTCAACTTAGCTGAAGTTCAAGTAATGGATTTTATGACTTTCGTCAATTTCCTTTGAGAGTGCTGTATTTGTTTAAAAATAATTCCAAAGTTTGTAAAATAAGCGTAAATAATATATTTTAATTCAAAAGGCCCATTAATTTTATACCCATTATATTAATAAGTAAAATATATATACTTCGTAATTACTAAGTACTACAAATGCTTAAAGTTTGAATAAGTTTCGCTCTTAGTAGCTGATTATATGAAGCTTTAAAATTATAATAATGAATAGAGAAACTTCTTAAAAAATTAATATATTTCACAATTATTTAAATTCTATATATTTAAAAATAAAGTACTTACTGTATAGTGTCAATAAAATATTGAATTTATTATTTTCGTAATTGAATTAGCCTGGTAATGCGTCTCATTAATAATTAATTTTTAAAATCCCTGAGGAAACTGCTTACTTAAAACTTTACAAAAGCTTCATAAAAATATAATTAACATTTTTCGCGAAATAAACACATTTTATAAAAATCTTAATAATATAATCGTTTATATAATTACGTATAAAAACTTACCTGACTGCATAAAACACGTATAAGTTTCGTAGCACCAGCTAGACGCGTAGCATGCTACGTCGCGGTTCTGACTATCGGCTACGCGGCCCGTGTAGCTTTTATAAGCGCCTCCCAGAGGCGTTGGGCGGGGATACGCGAAGGATAATACTAAAATATTATCTTAATCTTTTTTATGTTAAGGAAATTAAACGTAAATTGTAAAAGTGCAATTTGGGAGATATCGCGGTTGCATTTACGGCGTAAATGCCTTGGAGAAAAATATTTATGTTAGCTTTTATATAAAATTGCGTAATGTTTTATTTGAATCATTATATTATATTATTAACTTTTTATTTAATTGATTCAAATTATTCTATGAACGGTGATTTGTGAATAAATTCTCATCATCATCAATTTCTAATTTTGTGATGAAATTCGCGTCAATCAGTTTTTCTAAGCTATATAAAATCTAAGGTCCAAATATTTCAATAATTCACAAATAGGTTATTTTTATCTCTCTCGTCAAATAAGAATTTCTAATTATACTACAGAAAATGAAATAAACATTAGATATTAATTCTTAATTTTTGTTTTCTGTCAGTAAATCAAAATTGCAAAAATAACCCATACAGGTGTTACGAGAGTTTATAGAAGACGATCGTCTTTAAAAGTGTTTCAAATAATATCCTTTTTTAAATATTATATCTTATTTTTAACAATTCATCGTATAAATCTTTCTATAATATGCAAAACTCCTAGGTTAACTATTTATTTATTTTTTTAGTTATTCATTTCGTTACATTCTTTGACTTACAGTACAAGAATATATCAACACGTACAAAGAATACAATTATTACAGAGCTTGACTTAAGAATAGCGTACAACTAGCGACGAACGGGTCATAGTTTTTTAAATATTTTCCTATTTCAAAAGTTTATCGCAGTAATGTTGGTAGAAATTCTCCAGTAACCAGAATATGTAACAATTTCCATGACGTTAGTAAGTCTCTGATTGGACTTATCGATATTAATTGTGATTCATCTTCGGTTTTTCGTAAAAAAAAAATCATAATTTCTTATTAGGTTCAAACAATAACATACAAAAATGATGTTAACTTTTTTTCTTCTTCTGTTTTTTTTTTTTAAATGTTATTTTAATTTCCGCAGTTATACTTAGATATTAAGCAAACAGTATTGTAATAATATAAGTTTTTCTTTTTTGTACATACCTGCAATTGGTGTATACATCATAGCTAACTAGATATACATTTTTCCGATTTAAATAACTCTAAGTTTTTATGTGTACACTGTTGGTATGGCTAATAAATAAATAAATAAATAAGTCCACCTCGGATTGGGAATGTAAGAGCTTATTGAACGTCCTAAGTGCCTCTTATTATATCCCATCCTGTAATATCGATTTTCATGGTATTAAAATATAGTTGTGTAATATTGGAACAGAGACAATAACCAGCATCGGGCTACAACATTTAAAATTGTTCATGTCTCTAATATTATTGAAGTAGTACTCAGTATTATGAAATATTAAACTTATAAACTACACACTCAATTTATAAATTAGTCTACTAGCTGATCCGCGTGGCTTCGCTCCCGTAGCATACAGTTATGTGTATAACCTTTAAAATATGGCCTTTGGATAATGTAGCTCTAGCTCGTGGATAGCTTAGCTTTTGAATAGTAAAAGAATTTTTAAAATCGGTCCATAAGTTTTTGAGCCTATCCATTACAACCAAACAAACTAACAAACAAATAAACAAACAAAGTTTTCCTCTTTATAATGTTAGTGTAGATATGTTACCGCGGATGTCTATATTTCACAGCGTATGTTAAGATAAACTGGTGCCTCTTAACATCCAACATCATTTGAGAATGACCGACCGAAACAAATCTGCACAAAATTTCATCCAAATCGGTTCAATAATTAAGATGTGAATAAGAGAGACATACAGACAGAGTTACCTTTTATAATATTAGTAAGGATGTTAATACCGAAAGAATTCGATCTCGACAATGCGACGTTGTAGATCTAAATGTGACACTGTGTATCACGTGAGAAAAGTCACGACTTCACTGATCCTTCACATCTTTCCTAACCCATTTCAAATTGCAAAATAATCTTTGTAAATAAAACAAATATTTCTATATGTTTGTTTGTTATACACTCCAACTGCAACCGAATTCTTGTGCCAAGCAGATCTTGAGATGGTTGACATTATCCCACTGCGATGCTAAGACTATGTAGTTTATTCGTAGAAATGTAAAATTGAAGTGAATGTATTTTTGTGAGTTTGAGTGAGTGTAAGGTAATGCAAGCATTAATGCAATGCAATTAATCAGTATAGTTTTGGTAATGCTCGGTTTAATGTCGTTATTCATATGCGGCCGTTTTTAATAATGTGTCAAAGATTATAGATAGATTGCTATCTCAGATTATGTTACGTAAAATTGACAAAGTCTATCCGTCGATAGGATATTGAAAGTAAGTGCAAATAGATAGGTTTGTCTGACTTTAGTAAGCAAAACAAGGAATAGACAGGATATTGAAAACAGCCGTTAATCAAAAAGTTGCATTTGGAGTTGCGTTCGTCAAACGATTTTAATTTATAATTGTCTAAGATTTTCCCAATCTGGCGTCTGCGGTACAAGGGTTGCAACTCCACAAATTTGGTCTAAATTTCCCACTGAAAAATAAAATTGCATCCTCTGACAAACTTACGCGAAGCCTAGAAAAGTATGTATGTATTAATAAAAAAATATGTTTAAGTTTTATGCTATAGCAGGCAAGTGGAACATGCGGTTCACCTAATGTTAAGTAACTGACCACAGCCCATGAACATCTACGACATCAAAGTTTTGCAGATACCTTGCCGGCTTAAAGGAGGAGGCGATGAAGAGGGGACAAATATAAAAGAATAGATCTGAAAATATTTAATATTTAATATTTTTATTTATTTATTTTTTTTAACACAAAGTGCTTATGAATATCCATTTTTAATTAACCTCTGGTTTGGAAAGCCGAATCTATCGAGTGGTTCCCATAAACCTTCTTGAGAGGCGGTGTATTACTTGGCGTTTAAATTAAGTAATACAGTGTAACTACACAAACTTATTTTATAATTTAAACACGCGTCTATTAATGGTCTAGTTTTGTCGTGTGTCCTTTCACTAAACAACCTTTTGTGGTAACGTTTTTTAAGACAGTAATTGAATAGTTATTTCACTTTTTGTAGTAAGACCGTTAATGTTTTTAAAGCCTTGTTATTTGGAACGCATAGAGAAATGTCTTACTTCGCATAATAGCTCCCCTGACCGATTTTGGCCATGGTGGCCAATCTCAACACAGGTGCACTCACTATTCCTTTTTACTCTCGTAACCCGATGTGACGGCAGACCGACAGGACCGGAGCGAGATCAGGCGCAGGACCGACGGCTTTACGTGCTCTCTGAGGCACGGGGGTGTTCTAACATCACCAACTTCTAGACTCAGGGCTGTTACTGAGATTTCTTTGTCAGAAAAATCCCAATAACATTTTTTTTGGCCCCACCCGGGATTCGGACCCGAGGCCCCTCGATATGTAGTCAAAGAGGCAACCACTAGACCAACGAGGCAGTCATATTCGCATAGTACTACTACTTTACCCCCACAAGTATTGTTTGTAAATACTGTGCTTCATTTAATGTGCACAACATAAAACTACAACAACTTTTGTAATTTTCTAATTTTGTAATTTTTCTATTTAATGTTAAGTCTCATTATTGGAACATAATGTTTGTATTAACGGAGGCGGGCGTTGACACCTGTGCCACAGCATTTAAGCTTTAATAGGTGTCATCGTTTAAATTGTTTTTACACATATGTATATTGTTTCCCAATAAATATATTTTTATTTATTTATTTTTATTTTATTTCCTCTACACCTATAATATTCACGTTTAATTTATTTTTTCCTTTATTTTTTACCTCGTGGTCGATGAAATTAATTCTCTCCTCTAATTGTGCCAATGCCTGCTTAGTAAACCCGTAACAGCTGCATATATTTCACTAAAGTTTCATTTAAAGTTGAACTACGCCGTAACTTCTTTCCTGTTGGCCGGGTTAACACGACTAATAAAAAAGGTATGCTTACACGTGATAAAGTGTGTCTTTTTATGTGTATTTATTTTTGTAGTTTCGTCGTTTTTCTGCGGCAATGAGATTCAGCCTGATTAGCCTCTGTTAAAATATTACCTAATTAAAGTTTATGCACTATCATTGAATCAGTGGTAATCATGATTATCTATACTAATATTTTAAAAAGAAAACCTTTGTATTTTTGTATGTTTGTATTGAATAGGCTCAAAAACTACTGGACCGATTTCAAAATTTCTTTTGCCATTACATAGAGGGATTTTGCTTTTATTTCTAAAGTAATAACACTGATTTAAGCTAGTGGCTCGCTCTGAGCTAGACCTCGCGTTGTAACGTATAAATCAAGACTTTCCATTTGATACCACTCTGGCTCATATTAAACTCGCCTATTTGACTTCTAATTAATAATAATATACATTTGCATGCCAATAGTGGCAAGTGTGTTAATAAAATCACATCTTGTATCACACTTTGCTTCCAAAAGAATTATTATCATAATAATTAAATATTTTACGGTGTTCCTTTTTTTAATATATCGAGTTTTAAGAGAGCTTCCATATAAGTGGCCATAAAGAATGAAAATACATTTTTTTCACGATCGCATTAATGAAAAAAGGATAAGGCAAAGGTTGATTTTTAAGATTTTAGCCGTTTTGGTGCCCGGGTGTGGAAATTAAAATAATAAATAAAAATTATTTCAATTTCAACTTATTTTTGGGAAATTATAACTATGATACACAGATACATTTTTTTATATTGTTTTAAAAATTCAAAATAAAAGCCAAATAGTCATATCCTTTGAGTCACCATGACATCAACCAAGGTGTCAGGTGGTGATGCGACCTGAAAGGTATTACTAATGCAAGAACTAATTTTTCTAAGAACGCTTGTATTGTTATAGTTTTATTTGGTGCTGAAAAAATACTTCTTGTTAATTATATGTTAACTCATCTATGTTTGAGTTTATATAAATAAATATTCCTGGACACAACGCCATCTAATCCTTAACTAAGCAAAGCTTGTACTATGGAGACTAGATAACTGATAGACATACTTAAACATACTTTTTTTTGTAAATACATACAGTAGAAAATTATAATGTTCATCACATCATAATTTTTTTCTCGTGGGGATCGAACCCACACACACCGGCGCAACAGACCATTGCTGAACCACTGCGCCAAACGGATCGTCAAAAATAGTCATATGTATACTAGACGTGCCCGCGATCTCACCCGCGTAATCTCTGATTCCGTGGCAATTCCGGGATTAAAAGTAGTATATGTGTTATTCTGAACCCTTATCTATATGTATACCAAGTTTCATCATAATCGTTTGGGTAGTTTTTTCGTGAAAGAGTAACAAACACACATACATACATCCACAAACTTGTACATGTTTCATCTATGTAATATCTTTTGAAATAATGTAACATATGTATTGTGTTCTTGTGCAAGACGTTTTACTATTATTTCAATTAGTTATAGATTTTTAGAAGGATTCCGCATGTATAAAAGAAAATCAGGTTTTTGTTTGTTGTATGGGAACCACCTCCTTAAAGTTTATTTATATTTATATCTTAGTATTTATTTTGAAAAGTAATATAGAAGTTTTTATTCTATGAAAGTTTTAATCGTTATTTATATTATGCAAAAAAATACGAAAACTCACGTTTAGGGTATACGGCACGCGCCTATACTTTTTTACTTTTAGTATTGGCTGTTATAGCGACAGGAATACATAATTTGTGATAATTAAAGTTTTTAGCTATCACGGCTTATGAGATACAGTCTGGTGACAGACAGGGAGACATACAGTAGAAGTTAAGGCTACCCATTTTCACCATTTAGGTACAGAAACCTAAAAAAGTATAACTCCGACTAGCCATATATCAAAACATAGTAAAAATTACTCAATTAATAGAATTAATAGAAGAAGATAAATGATGTGCTTATAATAATTTTCTTTTTTTTATGCAACAGCAAGCAAGCGGAGCATGCGGTTCACCTGATGGAAAGTGACTGACCGCAGCCCATGAACATCCACAACAGTAAGATGCTTTGCCAGCTTGAAGGAAGGGGAGGGGATAAGAGGAGAGGATTAATGATAGGAAGTTTGGAGAGCCAGTCCTCTCCCAACTTCCTAACAAGACAGGAGAGGAATTGGGAGGGAATAGAGGCTTATAATAATTATACAAATAAGTAATTTTAATTGTTCAAATATATTCTATGCGTTTTCACAACTCTCAAAATATCTTAAGTCTGGAAATACTCGATCGACCATGAAACATGAACCATTTAAACATGAAGCAAAAAAAGATTTATTGAAATTCAGTATAATGATTTCTTGAGAGATCTTCGGCAATTATATTTGCAATTACATATCGTTATACACCGTTTGTATACAAAATACGGTATACATGACGTCACAGCTTACGGTATACTATAACGTCACCGGAAAACGTAGGCGGGACACCTACGCGCCCCGGTCATAAAGTACTAGATGAGACATTTTATTACTGAAAAATAATTATATTATACTAGCTGATCCGCGCACTCCTAGCCTATGTTACTCCTCGATAATGTAGCTTTCGAATGGTGTAAGAATTTTTAAAATCAGTTCAGTAGATTTGAGGCTATTCATTACAAGGGTATGTCATAGTAATTTGACAATAACGCTGGTATTCTGCCATTACCCTCGGAGGATATGAATCCATCACGCCTTAGATCAATTCGCACTAATATTACAAAGAGGAAATCTTTTTCTGATTTATAAAATTATTACACCATTCGAAAGCTATATTATCTAAGAGTAACAAGGCCTATATTTTATAGGCTATATATAACATTAAGCTACGGGAGTGAAGCCGCGTGGATCAGCTAGTAAAACATATACATAAAGTATAATAAAGAAATCAAATAATAATATATAATTTGATGCTTCCAGTTTCCAGTATATCTTCGATAGGCCATGGTATTTTCCTGAAATTGATATGAATGCACTACCGCAACTTTTATTATACGAGTAGCGAGTTTTTCTGATAGTATCGGTTTTGAGCATATGTTTCTGACATCATAATTTAGTATAGATTATTTTCGAAGAATACAAATCAATAATTGTATTTTACAGACAATACTTTTAATTTTGCTTATAATGTGGTTTCTTGGAGGTTTTTCTCAGTAGAAACTGCCTCCCAACCGAAGTAAAATAAAAAAAAATTAAATGTTAGAGGCTGAATTGGAAAATAAACATTGTGATTTGCGACTGACTTAAATATGCGTATGAATGATTTTTTAAGTTTTCCGTTATTTTTATATATTATATCTTTTAATATATGTACATATAATAAGATTTGCTAGTTGTTGGAATTTTCATGTTTTATGTACTGTAAACGTGTACCCGTGAATGTGTTGTTAATAATAATATGACTCTATTTCTGTTTATTTAATTATTTGAAAAAATAATTTTACAGTCATATATAACTTAAATAAGCCTTACAACAATGTAAAACTTTTATATGGAAAATTAAAAAAGAAAAAAAGTCAATGCCGCTTATGTTATTAAATAATATAAAGTTTAATTCTGTAAAAAAAATATGTGTAACATTTCAATATATCAATACATGATTACGTTCACTTTACTGGACAAAAAAACAGAAAAATAGGCATAAAATAAGAAAATAAAAATAAAAAAGATTTTTACGAAAAGAGAAGAGAGATGCCTCCCCGACCGACAGCGGTCATGGTGGCCAATCTCAACAGAGATCAGCCAGGTACGC
>LQNK01001130.1:408273-449742 GCA_001586405.1 Phoebis sennae | reverse complement strand
TATGTATTGATATAAACATCGGTTTGTCAAAGTCAAAGTCAAAGTCAAAGTCAAAGTCAAAACGTTTATTTTCCAAATTGGCTTCTTTCGAGGCACTTTTAGAACGTCATATACATTGTACATAATATTATATATTTTTTTATTTACCACCGATTCGGAAGGCTGTCTCTACCGAGAAGAACCGGCAAGAAACTCGAGTAGTTGCTTTTTTCAAAACATAGTTTGATACAATGTGTAATTGTTTACAATCATGATTTTAACGAAAAATCCAACTCTCCTGTAATTGTTAAGGAGATGTTACAACCCATGGATTTTTATCATCCATGTATTCATTAATACTATAATAAGGTTTTTGAACTAGAACCTTTTTGACATACGTTTTAAATTTACTGATATTTAATTCCGTTACGCTTCGGGGAATTCTGTTATACAATCGTATACCTTGACCCATAAATGAATTTTTGACTCTAGCAAGCCGAAAAACAGGCATTTGTAGTTTGTGTTTGTTTCGTGTATCGTAGTTGTGACTGTCACCTATGTGTGAATATTGCTTAGATGGTAAATGTTTATCCACATTTATAATATTAGTAGGATAATTTCATCCAGTTCAAAATCTACTCTTTGTCGCTTATTCTTGTTTGCAAAGATAACAGAGCAAAAAATTTCTAATTTAATTATCGCATTAACTTTGAAACTGGTCCAATTCCATCGATTAAAAGTTCTCTTTAGAACCTTCGATATTGTCTCTTTAATAAATTGCAATAAATGGCAATTCGACCTAACTGTGTAAAAATATAATGTAACCTTAGAATACGCAGAGGTCAAAGAGTGGTGCAAAGATGTATGATAGGTTGAGATATTGCAAATAAGGCCATCTACAAAAGTAGGAGATATAGTATAGAAAGTAAGACAGTAGACATCATGGGACGAGCAAACAAAGAAAAAAAAAGAGATGAATAGATAATATGAAAAAATTGGAGTAGCAATATGGTCAAGGAAAGCCTAGGATAGAATGGAATAGAGGCAGCTGCAAGAGGCCTGAGTGTTAATGGACACGCTGATAACTCAAATTTGAAACCCTATTTAAAAACTATATTAACAATGTTTAAGTTCAGTAATAAAAGCTTAAGTGGAAATTCACTTTGGAAATTCACTCAATTCGCATTGAGTGACGTGGATTAAGGACTTACTTTAGACGAGGCAATGTTTAGTACGTTCGTAGTACGTCATTTGTGGTCTACGAGTAACTTCAATATTAAATTCTATCATTAAAATTATGAGGTCCATTAGTGACCGCAGATCTGCTATTCATTTACTTGATATCTCAAAAGAATCTCCGAATGGATACTGTAGGTATTGTAGCAATATTTTTACAAGACGTTGTCTACGAATATTCCTTTAAATGTAACGTTGCCTTGGAATTTCTTTGATAATAAGCAGTCTTGCCTGATTGGCATCTAACAGTAAGTTAAAATATCTCAAACGTAATTTATAATGTACTTATTTCCACTTCGAATGTTTAAACGCTTCAGGAATATATGTTATAAGCCTACACATTATTAAACCTATAAATATACTTTCTAGTAAAAAGTTTTTTTTTGTTAAAAAAAATATTCCGAATAGATTTGGTGTCAAATACATTTTAAATATTGCAATGAATTTAATAGACAACAAAAAAGTCAACATATGACCTTTTTATTTTCAATGTTCAACCATGCATGAAAAATTGGAAAAGCGACTTATTTTGTTTTATTTTCGTATTGTACCAATTATTATTTGAACGCTCTTTCACGCAGTGGTGGCTAGGGCTTTAGGGGGTTGCGACTGGGGTAATGGCCCCAAGTCTCGCTCATGCAGGGGCCTCGTGCCAAGCAAAATTATAATGATTTTTTTTTATTTAAAACTTTTGATTTTGATCCTTTAATATTTATTCATACTATAACATAGCGATAAATTAAAATAAAATTAGGTAATTAATTCTCTGATTCGAAGCGTTAAATAATTATGTAGATCGATTTTTAATTGTATATTTACAATTTTTAAATGGCTTTTCATTTTTAAATAAATTTCATATGTAAAATTAAAAAAGCCTCTTAAAAAGCTATTTGCTCGGGGCCTCGCAAAGAGCTACCACACGGGGCCTCGTAAATAGCTACCGCCCAAAGCCTCGCCAGCCGCAATGAGTAAGGTCGGCACTGCTTTCACAAATAGCTTATAGTAGAAACATACAAAACGGTCATTGGTCGATTTAAAATACTACAGTTATATTTGTAATTAAAAAAATAACATATGGATTTTATTTATAAACCTAGTTAAAATTCAAATCATATATATTATTAATTATTATTATTAGATAACACTCTGCTTATTTTATACACGCGATGAACAGCTGTAGATGTTTTATTACTATTACATAGAAAAAATACTAAAAATATTAACTAAGTTATACAGTTTAAAAAATAAGTTTCGCCGAGAATTTGGTTCCGCTTTATAACAATATAAATATTTAACTAGGTATAAATAGATAACGGGTAGCAACAATCGAGTTTTAATACATCGACGTCAAGAAGAATTAAGGAAGTTTACCAAATCTATATCTAACTTACCGAAAAGAGCATATTTGGAGTAAAATATTTGAAACGAACATTTTTTGGGATTTCAGTTTTGAAGATTCATTGTACTGTTTCGCACGGCGTCTTGCTTATAGCTTCGTATTTATTTCTCCCGCCCATTGACCCAGAAAACTGAAGCACAGTTAACTTTTCCGCACATGACAAACTTATTGTTTTATGAATAGAAACGAAATTTAAAAATTTACTTTATGTTAACCAGTATATTCTATGAATAATACTTTTATTTTGTACGTTATTAAATTAAAGACATTTAGGAAATTCCATACCCAAGTTCCATACCCAAAATCCGATTGCTAACATTTCTCCATTCTTATCATAAATATGACAATGACATTAAGTTCACACAACCAAACCATACTCAACTCAGATACGAATTGTGCCTTAAGCCCCTTCTCATATAGGAAGAACAAACATGTTTGTGTAGGTAGTTAGAAACTAAAGCCATGAGAATTCAAAGCTTTGCTTTCATTTGCATGAAATCGTGTTACCTCAGTAGATATACGTGAGTATGTCGTGATAAACTGTAAAAAGTATTGTATTTAATTATATTTTGTGTACAAAATTCAAGTTTATTTACACAGTACATTATGTAACATATCTTTACATCATTAATAAAAAGGACAAATATGAATAATAATATGAAAGTAATTCAGGACAAAGTAAGAATATTGAAATTATTTAGTTTTGAAATCATCTAGTACATATATGAAAATTTAATTTCATTCAAAACTCCAGTAAAAATGATGTCAATAGTACCCTGTTTTAAACAATACAAATGTGATAATTAATTAAAATCATGAGTCATTAAAGTTTCGTTTTTAATTTGTTTGATGACTCAAATTTCATTAAAGAAGTCGATATCTTCCATTTCTTTTTCGATTTTAATGCAGCGTATCTCACCCGGCCCATAGTAACGAATCGATTGACACCTCATTTATCACAAACGCTCGTGTAGTTTAAGCGCGACAGCGGTATATTGGCTATAATAAACATATTATATAGAATGTGCTGAAATTCATTGATATATAAAAATATACCAATGCTGAAATCATAACCTTTCTGTGAACGCTGAAAATGTTTTTTTTCTTGGTATCGTGTTATTTCATGCATGTTTTGTAGTAACATACAAGTAATAATTTCCATTTTGTAAAATCTAGAATCTGACTATTTCATTTGTTGGCACAGTTATACATTTATATTTATTTATGTTTTATTGCAGAATGTATTATTTTATAAACTTTATTCCACTTCGAATTTAATATGCTTATAACATCATTCTATAAGACGAGCGCTTGAAATATTGTATTATGATGGAATCAAATTTATCAACAATTGAAATGCTCATCTGGGTGCGGAATGTTTAGCAATAACAGGTTAGTTTGCTGCTTCGATAAAATTAAAGACAATTTAAAAAAGGGAACTTAAATACTTTCGAGACTTGTGCACACACGACACACGCTGACACGATCTACTGCAAGTAAAAAAGTTTAAACTGGCCGTATGTGTATTTTCTAGGAAATCAATCGAGTAAGCGTCCCGATCGCATATGAAACTGCGTCAACAAGTACTCTGTGCTCCCTCGCCCTCCGTTGAGATGATGGGGAGTGTGGGAGGGACGGAGGGGCATGTGGGGTGTCGAGGGGTCGAGATTCAACTGGTGCAATGCGGCGTACCCCTTCGCTCATCCCACTGTCCCGGTTTGTTTTTGCTATTGTATCTGCGGCGCACAGTTGGCACGCTAAGCGTTGATTTCGTTACGTTTCTTTTGTACCAGTAGGTACCTTAAATGAGGGTTGGCTGGTCATTATTCCGCTTATTCCCTATTTGCCAGTAGCGACCGTTTATTGAGATTGACCAAGTTGATTACATCGCTGCTTGTACGTTCAGACTTCTTAAGGCAATTTCACAGCATTTGTAATATATACCTTCCTCTAAATTTATTTTTGTTTACCTTTACTTGCACTAAAAACTCTTTATTCTATCTTTTCACTGTTTTCTGTATGTCTGTATGTTTTTGATCTTACCATTTCATAAAATTTATATCGTTGGTTTTTTATATTGCACATCTAAATATAATAATTATGCTATAATGTCACAACCCCTTCCAAATGTAGGTTGCTATTATCAGTTAAAATACTGTTTTTGGGTATTATTAATATGCGTGTAAGTTATGAATTATAACATATAGGTAGTAATGTAGATATGCAATCTTTAGTATATCAGACCTATATATCTACATATAACGACTGAAAACCTAAAAGATTATTTTTTAAAAACTTAATAGTTAAAAGAAAGGTACCAAAGGTATTGTAACAGATAAACTTTAATATCAGCTATATTAAGTATTTTTAATAAACTCTGGATATTGTTCAAAAGTACTGTAATTTCAATCCCCTATGATAAACCTCATTTAGGACTTGATACAAAATGTTAACAATCTATGAAGACTATTGTCTATTTTATCGCTAAGTTACTTTAACGGTTTGAAATGTATTTTACTTATACTACTACACGCTTTCCTGGAGCGACATATTCCTCGCATATGTCAGGTGTATATTTAAATTCATCAAAAACATCCACGATTTTGCCATTTCGCTTCAAGAAACCTTGTGTTAAAGTAACCCCATCCTACGCCAATAATGACTATCGGATTACATAAAACTATGTCCCTCTCTCTCATCTCTGAATATCCAATATAAATTGTGAGTGTATTTAGTATGGACTACACAAAGCACTGCGGACTTAATGCGGTAATGTTTTCATTCAATCCATGGCTGTATTTGAAATTTGGCATCTATTCAATGCTTTTATAGATATATAAACTTAACCGTATTCATGTTCTAGTTTAAATTTATGAAGAAAGGTAGGTACGATTAATATCATTTATAGAAATTTATGGATTGCTTTTAATTCGGACAGTTTAAACTTATCAAATAATATTTTAATCCGCAGTATCCTAGGTTATGTTAATCTAATGTATGAAAGGGACATATCTAGCCTAGCCCAGCGACGTTAACTGATGACATGTTAATCCAACAAAAGTTGCTGGATGCCAGTCTGACTGAAATATTGCAGCATCAATTTACAGGAACTGCAATTAATTCTAATCCATATGGGTGTGTTTGGGTTTATTAGTATTTGAGCTTTTATAAATTATTAAATTCAGCAGTCCAAAATAAAAAGTTGCATTGATGTGATCTTCAATTTATTTAATTGGTTTCAGCATTATCAATGGAAACATGAATGTAATAAAAAACATCGTTATGTACTTAGCACTTTAAACTTCGTCTAGTATCGACTTGATGAAACAAGCCTGAGAAAGAGTATAATGTAATAAACGAACTAAATTACCTGACCATAACAATACGTATTGGAAAATAATATATAAGAATTATATAAGAAATAGAATAAAAAATGAAGATTCCAAAATACGATTAGTATTTATACTTGGTTTAAGTTTTAATTTCTCTAGGCACCGATACTTTAATAGCTTTTAAATATCCGTAATCTGCTAAGTTATAAATAATGAAAACACGGTTCTTTATTTTGAAACATAAATGTTGTTTTAACTCTGAACTGTTAACGTAAACAATGTTAACAAAGTTCGCTCATAGCACACAGTGCCAGGCAGCGTGTTAATTTTTTTAACAATGAACTCGTCTCTGTTTATGAAATATGCGGGAATTTCAATTCATTTAAAAGTTACATTCGCTTGTGAGTTTAGTGCATTTTGTAACGAAATTTGTCCCATATTTTCGTAAACATTTCCAAAAATATGCATCTATTCACGTTTAATTTCTGTAGTTTCGTTATACATTCAAAATATCTATTCTTCTATACAGATAATATAAAGCTTATGAGTTTGTTTAAACGAGCCTATCTCGTGTACTACTGATACGAGTTGGGAAACATCATTTCGTGTTATTAATTGAAGGCTACACACTGTATAATATTTTGCTTCGGCCGCAAAGCAGCGTGGCGCACCGAACAACTAGTGTTATAACATCTAAATGAAGCCTGATTGTTGCATCAATCCTCGTACCTGTGCAATTTTGATGTAGGTGTATTGAATTATTGTGATACTTGACTGTCAGTTCGGGTCGAATTAAGACAGATATTGAATGATATCTCTTGTGATGTGTTGGTATTGAGCACCCGCCTGCTGGTCGATTCTGTAAAACACGATTTTCGATTTCGAATCTCTTCTCGACTCTCACCCTCACTTCGAAAATCACTTCGATTCTCACGTTTTTAGTATTCTGTAACGTCAGTGTCGCTCAAGTGAAGTGAAATGAGTTTCGATATGTCGAGTGAAATTACGTCATAAATTAGTGATGACCTTTTTGGATTACAGTTTTAGATGATCATTTACGATTACATTTAAAAAAATAATAAACCATTATTTGAATGTATTTCGTTCACGGTTACACGTTATTGTTATTATTGAGACGTTTATTCACAAACTATAATTTTTAAACTCGATTTATTTGAAAAAAACATCTAATACACCTTAAATACTTTTTTCAAATAAAAAATAAACTATGAAGTCTCTGACATTTTAAAAGTCAAAATACCGGTTTTTCATTTTTCTAAGCGAAATTGTTAGAAATATTATCAATAATTAAGCATTTTAAGCATTATTTAGACGCTGAAGAAGGCAATTTTGTGGTGGATGGAGGATTTATATCTCTACTCTGACAATATTTCTTAGTTTGAAGTTGCTGAAAATGTATCGAATAGAAGCAAGGATGAAAACGTTTGTGGAAAACTATAGCAAGTATTAGAAGGAGACCTACGATATGGTCAAACGCCTATTACTTTTGTCAGATATATTATATAGTTAAAATATGTTTTTCTTATAAAAGTATGTACATCTTAAAAAAAAGATAAATAAAATTGAAAAAATGTGGGTTTGTTTTATTATTTCTTTATACAATAGTAACGATTTTTTGTTAAAACGACATTAAATGTTGATGGTTTATATATTTGTGTAGGTATCTTAAAACTTAAATACCTATACAATTATATTTTCTTAAATAATAAATGACACATTCAATGAGAGACTTTGTTTATATATTAATAGATCTTATTTTAATAATTATAATCTTTATTGTACATGTCTTTATTATGACCGAAATCCTTAAAAAAATCATGTAGAGTGCTAATTAATTTGCATAATTTCAATGTGTAAGTCTTGTGGTCTTGTGTTTAATTCTTAGTGGTCACTTCTACACTCAACATTTTCTTCAGAATATTTAAGAAACGCGATATTTTGAAACATAATTGTACATAGGAATGTACATTTCAAAAATTTGTAACAATCCTTTTATTGTTAGCCCTAGAAATGGCATAAAAATTAAATAAACTAACATTTCTGAGTTTTCAATTGTATTTTCACTCACAAAATACCTATCGTATTATTTGACGTATGGAATCGAAGTATGATTTGAAATTTTAATCAAAAACTTATTACAGAATACCGTTATTTGTCAAATATTTCATTTTTCACTTATAAGTAGTTCAGCTACTCTACGCTGTCCCTCGTTGGCGCTATGGTCGATTTTCACAATGTTACAGAATACGAATTTGTCATTTCAACGCGGATTCGCAAGTGAATTCGAATATGTGATGTTTACAGAATCGACCAGCTGGTTAGAATTGTATTGTAGCGTATATCAATCACACTATGAGTGATATATACGGCTATATACGTTAACACGGCGTTCCACTCCACAAATTGTTAATTTTAAGGCGTGTAATATTGTTTGTCGTGATATCTATCATCTATTTCAGAAAATTTAAGAAAGGTTAGAATGGATTTTAAATCGCTCGTAGAGTCCCGTTGTTAAAACATAACATTTAAATAGTAGACGTGAGAACTCTCTGAATTTTTTGTTATCCAACAAAAACATGCTACATGAAATAAACCTGTTGATTTCAGTGCGCAATTGTTGTATGTAAGCATTGTTGCTATCCGGCACGAAAGTTCTTCATTTATTCAAATAAAAGTCATTGTTTGAAAGGAACTGTTGTTGTAGAAATCGATTTAACATCACTTGTTAAAAGTTGCATTCAAACTGGTTGCGTTGTCAACGTTTAATTAAATCCAATTGTTCTAGTTAGCAAATCTATCGTGGTTCATCAAAGTGATGGAACGGTTTTGGCGCTTGTGGATGTTTTTGTATACTCATATGTATATAGATATTTACAATATACGTATTCCCTACTTTACGAAAACATATATTATGAATGAATAAATGAAAAACTAAAATTAACTAACTAAACTAAAGTACTTATACTATGCATAAAAAATATTATGAGTAAGTTCGAAATCTCATAAGAAAGGAAGAATAATAGTATGTAATGTTTACAGAATATAGATTGTTATGCTTGATTGAATCGTTTGAGATCGACCGAATTCCAAGGCCAAATACACCGAGAGACAATAGCAATTCCGATAATTAATTGTTAATCCGCGAGATAATGCCCCACTTCCCATTCCAATCATTAGTATTTATATTGTCCTCCTAATCGGATTACGGCAACTATGACGTAGGTCAAGCGAGCCAAGTAAACTATACATTGATAAGTCTACAAGTGTTGTGTTTGCAGATGTACTTATATTGCTTAACTCTCACCATCGTCCGATGGGACGGAAATCCGATATTGAAGAAGAGAACCCTGGCACTGGACCAACTGCAGTATGTGTTGATCTTCAATTGAGATCTGGTTCTGAACTATTTTTATAATTATTTTTAATTATAAATTGTAATATAATATATTGACGAGAAATGGAAATATATATATATACCTACTGTACATTACTTCTGTTGCGTTTTAAATTATCTATTCCAATAAAAATTCCATGTTCTTATGCCTGTGAATTTCAGTAAAATTGTTCTGTGCTGTAAATTGGTTTATATAAATGTTCCGTTATATAAAAATTCGTAATACTGATATTTTTATAAAATCTGAAAGAAAATGCTAGATATCTATTTAAAGTGAACAAATAAAGCAAACTACTTCATTCCGCATAGATAAGTACTAGCTAGATATTGCTTCTCCGTAAAATGTTTTAAACATAATTCGGTTCTTGAATCTTAACAGGAAACTGCGTCTTTTATTCCTCTCACACAATGAGGTGTAGCTCCCTCGAGCCCCCTTCACTCATACTCTCACTAACTAATCACTGCTTCTGAAGAGTTTCATTTATTTCACTAGCCAGACAGTTGCTTGGCTCATATTGATTTATGCTTTCAAAGGCCATTATATAAGTGTCGATAAAGAAATAAAAGTGTAGATCGAAGCGAAAGTATGAGATTCAAATTGAAGTAGTATCTGTACTCCGAATGGAACTACAAGTTTTGCCGTCAATTAAATTAATCGAGTAAACAATATAACTGAAGCTCGACGATTAAGGACTTAATGAAAATTAATATAAACCTCTGCAAAGCGGACGAAATATTTCAATAAAATTCTTAGTATTTTAAAAACGAATGTTAAAATCGTAGCCACTGGTTGATATAGGCGGTAGATTGCACGCTACAGGTTGCCTTCGTAAATTATTAACGGACCCAGAATAACTCTTGTAAACTGGGGACCCTCACACTCTCGCATTGAGCGCCTTGCCACCCGCTCGTTAAATACCTGATTTGCATGCATCTTTGTCAAAGTTTAAAAAGGGCCCTGAAGGTCCTATTGAAGACTGTTAAATATGTTTTCTTGGACATATAGCATCCAAATGCATCAAGTTACAATATAACCCTGTTATATGTTAGTGACGGTGTGTGTCGTTGTTAAGAATTGTAATAAAATTATGGTGAAGCGTATCGATTAATTAGTTATCCTTAAGATGTTTAATATTACTTTTTATCGCAGGTTACACCGAGGAGCAGCCTTCCACGCAGTTCACCGCACAGCTTCCGACCGAGGTGAGCCCGGCTCCCCCCGGCCCCTCTCAGCCGGCGCCTCAGCCTGTCTCCTACGCTCTTCTACATCTATCCACCTCTGACTCCTCAGAAACGCCCTTTCTCCAAGTGCATCTCCAATCTTCACCTGTCTCCCCTCCTCCGCCACCGGCGAGCGGCAAATCCACCTCGATGTGTTACACGAGCAGTGGCACTCTTCTGTCACTACCGCCTAAGAAGAAGGACATCTATCGACCCTATTGCTTAGGGGATCGTGCATATCTACAGCGCCCGGAGGAAGATCTCAACGCAGCCCACGCGATCCTAGACTTAAGTCAACACGCGGTATTCTTGACTACGCCGCCACGAGCAGAGCCCTCGCCCCCCGAACCGCCACCTCCGCCTCCCGAACCAGAACCTACCCAAGAACAAACTTCGGAACGCCCGCGGGAAACTGTCGCTTACACCTACGACGCATTCTTTGTCAGCGACGGTCGGTCAAAACGGCGGAATTATGCAAACGCACCTGTTGAAAGTGCTCAACAACCGACCGAACATAAATCGAAATACACATGCAGTGAATGCGGCAAGCGTTACGCCACCTCTTCAAATCTATCGCGACATAAACAAACGCATCGCAGTCTCGATTCAGTAGCAGCCAAGCGCTGCGGAGAGTGCGGCAAGGCGTACGTGTCCATGCCTGCTTTGGCCATGCATGTTCTGACTCATCAGCTGTCGCACGTTTGCGGCGTCTGCGGCAAGTTATTTTCCCGGCCTTGGCTCCTCCAAGGCCACCTGCGCTCTCACACAGGCGAAAAGCCTTACGGATGCGCGCATTGCGGAAAAGCATTCGCAGATCGCTCTAATCTACGTGCTCACATGCAAACGCATTCTTCTGATAAAAATTTCGAATGTTCGCGCTGTCACAAAACTTTTGCACTAAAAAGCTACCTCAATAAACATCAAGAATCGGCCTGTGTCCGAGAGGATGATTCATCGTCGCCCGATGCCTCCGCCTCCGCGTCTGAATAGGGACCGTCACAACCGCCATTTTGGTTTACTCGATAACGTAAAGTATTAATATGAATTTAGTTCATTAAAGTAAAGTAAAATAATAAATTATTATATTATATAAGAGGCCTCGTGGCCGACTCGGCGCGAGGGCGCCAGTCGGCGCGCAGTGCCGCAATCGAGCAACGTTTCGCAAACAACGAATCATGTACGACCCCGTAGTGCCGCACACGCGGCGAGTAGGCCGTAGCGACAGACGTCCTGTTAAAGATAAACATTAACGGCGTATTGTACATATGAACGTCGATATATATACCCTTATATACATAGAAAGTAACGAAATACGAATGAAATTAATATCTTTTGTAGGTGATTTTTACAACCGCAACGTAGGTTAGAGAGTATCACGGTGTAAGTTTAGTATGGGGATGCGAGAGCTGAGCACGAAGTACGTCTGTGGACGGAGCGACAGCGCCCGGGCGCGCCGCGTCATCCGTCGGCGAGGAACTTGCCGAAACTTTCCGTCCGAAGCTCTGCCGTCGCCGCGCCCGCCGCGTCGGCCGCCCGCCACAGTGCCTTAGCGGCACCACGCGCCGCAACCGTCCCGCTGGCGCCGACCGCCGACCGCCCCTTGCCTCCTGTTGCACTCCGGCTCCCCTCTCTGCCTCACGGCTTCCACGTCGGCTCCACGGCCCTCCACTTACCTTTTGATAACGTTCTTTCCTGGATTTTTTGTTTCAATATGTATATTAACCACTAACGAAATTTTAAAACAAAATATATTTATACGATAGGATTTGCGTAACAGAGATATATTTATTTGTTATTTGCGAAAGTGTTCATACGAAAGTAATTGTTTAACGACTGTTTTTCGAATTTAAATAATAATCTTGAGTACAAATTCAAGGCCATTTGTTCGTAAAAAGGGAGCGCTACTTCAATATAAACGCTGGGATCTTATGTTTTGGACGAGTGGCGGGCGCACACCGCGACGTCGATAGGGGACGGGCAGCGTCGCATTACGCAGCGAGCATGCCTTCAGATTGAGAGTGTGTTATTAGGAAAAAGTAATGTGTAACTGGCAATAACATAACTAGATATAAGATAGCGTTAAAGTAGGTTAATGAGACGAGCACGAGGTGCTCGGCAAGAAATGGGTATTCGAAAAGCAATAATAATGTAGGCACTAAATAAGTCGCGCACCGCGGTCGCAAGACGCAGCAGACTTTCCTAATCTCTTCTATTCCCGTAGCGATCCGTAGCTCTCGTAGACGGTGTAGCGCCGGCCTCCTGGTATATCTTATGTACGTTCCTGCGTTTTCAAGTGACCAATTTGCAAAAAAAGACTATTAGTAGTATGCACATAGATAAATCGAAGTAGGTTAGGTCGTAATAAGGGTTATCCAAGGGGCCGTCGACTTACTTCCTGTCGTATAATAGTGTTTAGGTAGTGCCTCGCGTGTCAATTTGTTCTCGATGAATTTCTTTAACCCTGTCAATTAAGAGATCTTCTCTTTAAAGTTATGTATTTATGTCCTTCAGGTGAAACAAAATCAGTCAATTTACTGTTTGGTTGATGCTCTTTTGATCAAAATGTTAACTGTGTTGATAATGAGACTGTTTATTAATATTCTTTATCCTAAAATATTTTAAGCCCGTGGTTTATTTTTGTTGAAAAACCAATGTTAGAACATAATACGTTTACGTTTCAATAACATGATTGTAGAATTACAATATTTTAGTTATCATAGACGTAGCGTCATGACGAATCATTGATTTAAATCTTCTTATAGAAAAATTCATCCACAAAGACGCGCCACTTTATTTTTCTCAATCGTTGATAGTATATGAATGGATGCCTCCGCTTGTGTGAATTTTTGTCGGTTCAAACCTATTACCCATGTGTGCACACGCACACTAAAATACATACATTAATTAGGACAAAATATTGCGATCATAGTGAAATATTTCCAAATTCAAAAATTGGTGGGGCGCGTCTTCGTGGATGGCACTATCTATAATTGTAAACCTTGTTTACATTCTTCTGTCAAACCTAGTTAGATAGGCTTAAATGAACAAAGGTTGCGCGTAATAAGCAATATAATGTAAATCGATAAGCAATATTAGGGTAGCATTTACGTAGTCTATACATATTGTTTATTAATATATTTGGTAGTTTTCTAGTCGGTTTTGGTGCTTTGGAGTACAGTATTGAACGAATCCTGACATCGAATTTTAAAGTAACATGATTCAATTGTGATATTTTGTTTCAAAATTAATATTACAATGTGTTAATGTAGTGCATAAGCTTTAATTTATTATCAGTTTTTTTAATTAACTATTAAATTTCTAATGCTACCTATAATGAAGAGACTATGTACTCCTATGCATTTTTCTTATATCTTATTATTATAGATATAGTAATTATATCGTTTTGTAGAATAGAGCGAGTAAAATGGCTTTCAAAAAAAAAACAAAATTGAGAAAATATTTTGTTCAAATATTTATACTAACGTTATTGTAGTTGTAGCTATTTTACGAATAAGCAATCGTTTAAAATCTTACATAAGAAGGTAAAATAATATATACAAAAACATATACCAATATTTAAATGTAAATATTTTCATATGTACCAAATTACCTTCTTTACAATTTTTGTAGATGTAGGAGTCAAATATTTAGAATAAGTAACTTATTTATGTAGCGATTAATTATTAGATATACGTAGATTAAGATACTCTGAACATTTTGCTTTAGTCCTATGAAATAGTTTATCATCTTACAGACATTTACAATTTTATTATTTCAATTTTCGGAAGACAAAACAGAAGTCAATATAAATTAACGTAGCTGAGCAACAAAGCTTGTTTCGAACAAAATGAACAATATAATTATTTTACATCAAACGATAACAGCCAACAAATAATAATTTATTTAAGAACGTGAAAGGCTTTCAGCAATTATGAGGTTTATAAAATTACTTCCTCTGAAACTGACTGATATAACGTTGAAATGAAATGACAGTTTTGATAAAATATATTTAAACGACTTTATTAGATTCTAATTTATAATGAATGATTAAATAGGTTTTAAACACAGTACAAGTTAGAAATATTTTCAATACGTATTATAATGAATATTTTTACCTGAGCTTTATTTACAAAATTTTACCTGGATATTATTATTAATTATAAATCAAATGGCGACTACATTAACATTTCGTATGTATAGAATCTTTCTTTTGTATCGAGCAATTGTTATGATAACATTCTGATAAATCATTTGCGCTAATGACAAAGACACGACCTTAAAAACCGAGGAATAAAGAACACCTGATGGTAAAAAGGCGACACGTAAATAAAATTCTTTGCCATCTAAATATGAGCGACTATATGGTATAATACATTCATTTTTGGCGCTGACTGAAAATTTTAAATTTACTATTTACTCACTACCTTAAGCAACGAATGAAACTATATAAATAAAGTAACTGTAAACCGTGATAATGTATTAAACAGTGTTCTGATGTTGTTCTCGTTTATAAGGATAATAGTGATACTACTTATGTCCAAAAAGCAATATGCAAGCAATAAGATCTTTATCAGTTACAAAAAATGTTTATTAATATTTGTAACATTAAGCAATAATGTAACTAAACGAAAAGCAATATTAATTAGAGGTACTCTAGACTAGGAAGAGTGATACAAAGAACTTGCGCATGTAAACTTGTTGCTACTACTAGACTGCAACCAGTGATACACGTAGAGGTTTGTATGTAAATCGCAAAGCAATACTTTTCACTTTAAAAGGTTAGCATTTAAACCTATATACAAATATATTAATTAAAATCTAGTCTAGCTTTGTAGTCGAGAAAGAAAACACCAATCAATATAAGGTTAGTAGGTATATAAATATATTAAGGTACGCAACACGTCACTATACATTAAACGTCTTTTTAAAGATTTAACATTTGCCAATTGATATATCTATGAATCATTTAGAAAAAATACTTTAATTTCTTTCATATTTTATAATAAATATTTTTTCAAAACGACTATCAATAAATGACATGCTACATATAAAAATGTATCGTTTAAACCGAACACAATTGATATGTTATATGCTTTAAACTTATTATTTATGATGTAACTTGTCGCTTTAGTCTTTGACATATTTCTTCGCCCATTCCAGCCCTTCGATCACTATGAAGACGACATATATCGGGCGTATTTAGAGTATACTTTCTTGACAAAAATAAGAATTGAGTAGCGAAGGGAGTAAAAGCTGATGGTATGGCATAAATTAAAAACTGGAAACTAAGAAACTAATAAATCCAAGTTTAAGTCGATATAATTGTGACAACTATTAATTTAGTTATAACAGAATATTTTAAGAAATAATGACAAATATTTTCTTTTGAGATTGCGTATAAAAAATACATGACAAAGGCGCTATCATATTTACCAATCGCATCTATAACGCACAAGAGGATTACCCGAACATTTTACGACCAAATACTGCAAATTGTACGCTAACATTTGGCGCGATGGAGTGCATTTGAGCTCAAAATATCATTACCTGGTTTCCAATAGAGTCGCAGATTTCTAACGACGAGAATGTTTCCGTCTATTAGAACAGTTGAAAGTTTATTTACTTGTTAAACATGTGAAATATTGTTATATATCGTTATAGAATGAGATAATAGTGACAGTATTAAATCGAAGTATATTATTCTTTTTATGGATAATCACGATATTTCACAAGAAAATAACAAAATTAAATGGAATTATCGTTGTGAAGCGGCCTATACGAAACACTGTTTATAAAAGGTGTTTTAGAACATAATAACAAACTGCATTACACGACGGCACTGTCTTGTATGAAACTCAATTCACGCCAATACCCTGAGGAGTGGATTACCATCATATAACCGCTCAAGTCCGCGGAGATAATCTTAAACAATATTCTGATTAGAGAACACGTCTAGTTGTTTTAATTTTGTCATACTAATCGCGACATCTAAAAAAAATAAGTTTATCTACAGATAATAAGTTTGAAGCATATTCATATTAGTCTCACCACAAAAGCACTGATTCATTAATTCGATACGAACATAATATTCTCTTCATAGGAAAGCAACAATGATTTGCTAGCATCCAGTGACCCAAACACCCCAATAAAATAATATGTTACATCGCCTCTAATATCAAATAAGTTTTACAAAATTAGATTATGTATCATTAAAATAATAAATGATAATAATTTAACAAACCAAAAGAGATTTTGCTACCAAAGATTCGATAGATATTACGTAATACGGACAGCTTGTTATAAAAGCTTTCGGATTGCCGCCTGCGGTTACAACACATAAAACAATCCCACCAATACGTACATCTGCCATATACTTATTGAATATCTTTTTCCTCGAACTTCCAATAAAAGGGATGAAAATGATTCAAAGAAATGCATTATCCGATAAAAAACACCGTAGGTGTGATCAATGAATAATCCCTGTGTACAGTAATTTTAATAAGTAGAGATAAAGGTATAAAATAATAGTGCATGGTCTGCATACTAAAGTTTACTTTATATTTTCGATAGAACACGTAATAAAAATTGACGTGTACCTGTAAGACAAATTGTATATTATATCGAATATCACAATTATTTAATAACTCTTAGTAATAAGGTTATTTGAAAGCAATAATGCTACAACGACAGTCGCGGAATCGAAAATTTACAACGAATTCTTTTATTAATTACCTAGTTTTTGGATCTCATAATTATTAAAATAATATTTTTATACGTTTATTTAACAATTTTGATTATGCGTATTTATTTTAAATGTCTTATCAAATTTTAATTTAATTATTTTAAGTAGCTTTTAAGTAAGACTTCATACAAGGTGTTATTTTATGAAAGATGTGCTTTTTAATTAATGTTAATATAATGTTATATACTAGTCACAATAGACTTAGTCACATTAGACATTTAGTAACTATATTTTAATTACTTACAATATTTATACTACCATTAGATGTAGAATGTGATGTCATTAAAGTGATGAAACGAGTAGTAGATACGTGAAAGTGGTAGAGGTATACTTAGACGAAATGTTGAATCGCAGACAGAATGGGGAAGATTACTTGATAGTTGCCTTAGCACGTTTCGTAACGGGCGCTGTGAACTAAATGGTTTTGTTTCAACACAACCGACTACTTTAATTGTAAATTAATAAATTTGCGATATAATCCCGACTTGTGAGATAGGTCTTTGTATTAGTTTGTTTAAGATATAATATTTTTATTTACATATACAGCACGTAATATGACCATTTCTATCATACAATTTTGAGTATGATTGAATGTAGTTATTAAAACATGATGAGAATCAAAATAGGTTTTTGTTTAGATACACGAGGATGTCTTTGAATTACGGTAATTAATAATGATATTTATAAACTTACTCACTAGTCCCGTAACTATGTACCTTATAAATCAACTTCCAACTGATCTATACCCTATTTTTTTCCTAGAAAGGTATCCTAGATATTAGCCAAATTAAATCAATTGTAATCTTTTAGGCATAGCTCGTCAATTTTTTAAATTCAATTAATCCTTCCTAATAAGCAATTACTACTTACCGACAGTACCTAAAGATTTAGTAAATAACTTTGCATGTATTTATCTACATTAATATATTATAGCTTTATATATATCGTGAAATATTATTAGAGAAATAAAGAAAATCATTGTATTGTTTCGAGTTTAACTTCTTTCATTGTGTAGCGGCATTTATAAAAGACCCAACGTTATTACCGACTACTAAATAAAATCTATTTCAAAAAAAGCATTTATGATGCTTATTGTATTTTTTAAATCACAAATGGAAATTGCCTTTCTTCAAATTATAAGTTTATTAAAAAATTAATAAACTTAATTGATTTTTCCATCAAAGTACCTAATAAAGTAGTCAGGCAATATTGCGTCGGAAACCCAAAAATTCAATATCGTCCTATGTTTTTACACAAGCTTATTCGTTAAATAGATCTTACGCATTTTCTTCACGTAATATATAATATAAATAAATAGGGTCCACTACGTTCTAGTTAGCTAACGTAGATACCATAGTTGTAACGTATTTATTTTTTACTTAATTTAAGTTTTGGTGATTATCAAAGAATTAGATCTTTAACGAATAAACTTAACGTTGCACAAATAGATATACATAAACCAGAAGGCGTATAATCCACTTAAAAATCTGAGTTAGGTATAAGTTGTACGTCACCTTGGATTCATTTATTTCTGAAATGTTAGTACGCTAGGTAACTGAATTGAAGTAATTTATTATTTCGATTTTCTTATAGGCTCGGCTTGCAACTTATATGTTACTATACTTTGCATCTACGATGTTTTATATGGCAATTACTTATTTATTTGGCTGTAATAGCACGTTTAATTAAAATTTTAATGTTTTATTCTTATGTAATTAAAATTGTACTGTAAAGGGTCTTTTATTTCAACCAACTTCCATCTACCTATATTCCTTCCCATGTTACATGACAAATAAAATCTTCTGTTTATTATAATTACGGTGCGTGTTGAGATATCCTAGATGTAGATCCTCTGAATTGTTATATGGTAATAAATCAAGTTATGACCAGCTCTACATTTTATGGGCGAGGTCTTTGGCTTTATTGATATGGGAAGACGTGTTAGAATTGTGATGTAGGTAAGGAACACAGAATATGTGAAAAATATAAAATATATCTTATTTCTATTATTCTTTTTGCTTAATTTAACTGTAGACTGTAGGATCCTCGAAACCTCACATTCAACTCTTACTTGACAATGACAAATAGCGTCTTTGGGAGGTAGTTGAAAGAAAACACAAAATATTAGCAGCATTTTATTGGATTGCGTATTACAAACGACATAAACTTTTATCGTTAATTACATTTCCATTTCATTAACTTTATCTTTAATCATAATTTGAAATCGAGTAATTTCAGTAAACTAAATGACATAAATATATAAAAAATTAATCAAACTTTTGTACATAAAGTTCAAGTAAAAAAGATATAACCTAAAATAATCTCGTTTTTATAATTTGATTGCACATAAAATATTAGATTTGCAAAATATAAGTACAAATATAATAAGAAAGAACATGCACGAAAAAAAAAAAACTCAACACCAATTGGCTCCTTTAAACTTGAATATCAGTCGCGTATATTTGAAATCACAATGAATATGATAGTCCGTTAGTGCTTCTTGCCTCATAGACACCTAAGCTTCGGCGCACATGAATAAAAATACCATTTTAGAAGTAACAAGTTATTATATTAAACACACACATTATTAAACATTATTTTTTTTTAAAGTACCAATTCAAACAATGATGAGGAGGTAAGCCAATGAAAATCGATTATACATTATTCAATAAACATATGAATCAATTACATAACTATATAGATCTACATATTATAATCAAACTAAATAATGCCCACTACATAAATTGCGCCGTGTGGAGGCAATCCTTGAATATATCCTTGGCATTGGTTTAGCTTGTAATCCGCAAACAATATAAGCTTATCTAATTATCCTAAGTCGTTTAAATCTGACTAGGTTTGATAGCAGAATATGCTGAGTAGCCAAATTGTTAAGTCAGCATCCTATAAAGTTAATACCTATTTTAATACATTTAATCGTACATCGGAACCCTTGGAAAATAAACCAGTAAATAAATAAGTGTAAATAAAATTGATCCTAAAAAAATATTTATTCAAAACGCACTGACTTACACACATATAGCACAAAAGTTATGCTAGAATAATACTTAAAATAATTTTTGCACCATTGGACAAGTACAGTTACTAAACACTCGAGACCAGCAAACGCGTAGGTAACTTATAAATTATCATAAGACGGAATCAACTATAGCTGTAAACTTTTGTGCTTTTGTCGTATAATTGAAAACACATAAAATATACTCACAGTAAACTATCTCGTTAGTAAAGACGTGTGGATCCGTTTGCTGGCCAAAATATAAATACCTTTGAAAACAAGTCAACGCCGGTTCACTACTGACGATACATATCACAAGCCGCATATCATTATGTTATACTCCCTAACTTACTTTTACAATAATTGTGATGCAGATGACAACCACAGCCTGTAAGATTGCCTAACCGATGAGAAATTCTAGTAATACCATATCATTACAAAAAATTTCATTAATAGAACTATGCTATCTACTAACTAGATCTACTAAAATGAATTATTTGGTGGTTATATCTTGTACATTATTCCTAAATGAGATTAAATTTAATAGACAATAAACAAATTATACATCCTTCTTAACATTTTGTACACCGAATTCGTTTAAATAGGTGAGCGATAAAATACAAAGAAAACAATCTTAAAATAAAGCGCTTATAGTGTTTCGGCGCAATTAAAGCACAAATAATAGCATTATGATAAATAGAATATGATAAACTTGTAATGTCCATGGGCCGTGCATTAATGCGTCGGAGAGTTCGAGAACGTTTAGTATGACGTGACGAGAGAATAACACATTACGCTGGTGGGCGGTGAATTCTTGTCGCTGATACACTAGCGTAGCAGACTACTAAAATATACAGATACCATTATGAACTAAAAAATCGAATTACGGTATTTCACTATACTAAATATAAACCATATTTTTACTAAACTAAAAGAATGACTTAATTAAAATCATAGCTAGTGTATCCACGGCAAGGCGCAGCGAATATAAAACGTATTTCAGGACCGACGTCTTGTAAAATCCAATTCCTTATCGTAAAACACTCAAAAATCACAATCTTAAGAGACTCCTGGAAAATCGTTTCGAATTCGATAGTTGATCGGGGGGAAGGGATGAATTTGTAAAGTGAGAAAATCCTGCGTTACTACTTATGGTGAGATTTTATTAAAGTGTTGAATCCCCAATCCTGCCGTCGTCCGGCGGTCTAGGCGTTGTAGGCGACCGCCGGTTTGTCGGACATACACACGTAAACGTAATCGGACTCGGAATCGACGCGTGCGCGGCCGGCCCTACGTTAGGCGGAGGCGACCTGCCACACTATGAGGTGGCTCTTGGTGGCGCGCTCCACCAGCGAGCTGTGCCCGCTCGACGACCCGTCCTCCGCCACTACCACGCTGTCTTCCATTTCTGAATCAGTTGCACAAACAATGTTATCTATTATAACCTCATATTGTTCCGAGAGCTGGGACCATTTTTGGAGAGGTGATTGAGGCAAGCGGAAAAATTATCTGAGGCCTCTGCTATGATGCCCCGACATGAAACTGCAGACCTACTGATGGAAATTCCCACCAAACTTCAAGGTGTTTCGAATACGTTAACATATTTATGAAGGCGCCTAGCAATGAAAATTCTATTATTTAAACATTTAACTACAACATTTTAAAAATATTCATGTTGCCTCAAATACATTAATTACAAAAAAATCGGAAATAATTTAGATTTACCAGCTAGGTATGCTATTCCATGTCGGAATAAGAGAGGCATCTTACAAGTTTTCAGCTTGCCACAAACACCTACCCAAAAAATGATCCCAGCTCTCGGACCATATCGCCTTCGTTACATACTACATTACTCCTTCCTACGATTAAACAAACAGAAAAACGCGCCCCACTATTTCCACACAAACGGCTAGATCACGTCCTGCCGACATGTACACAATATCTGACAACTTTTTAATAATTCCTGTAAAGCTGTTTCAGAAATGGACACGGCCATGAAAATGTGGATTTGTTTCGTGATAAAGCATGATTCAACTACAAATTACACAATTACTTATGCAAGAGCAACGACTACGTTGATGGTGTATTTATGGTCTAATGAGCCGTTTAACACACATCCATGGAAAACTAATATTGAGGCGCGTTTTTATGTTTGTTTGGCAAATTATATATTATATCAAAATTTGTACTCTGAATTTAAGACCAACTTATTAAATAAGTTTTTATAGCTTTTTTAACAGGGTATAATACTATAGCAAATAGATCAAAGGAATGTATAGGAGACAAGTTGAATTTATAAATCATAATAAACCAATATACAGGACTGTAGTTTTAAGTAAATACAATAAATAAATGCTGCCTATGCATTCCTAAAATACAACTTAGCAATATACACTTCAGCGTAAATGTGTTAAAATTGTTATTAGAAAACAAAAATGGTTTTATTTACATGTGTTATGTATATTATTAAATAACAACACTAGGATATAATTCGTTAACTCACCAGCGCATTACACGGTTATGTGTTTAATTTAGGAGTGATCACGTTAGCAAGGTTCGGGGACATGTGGTACTGTTACAATGCACTGATGACATTCAAGACACGATTGTTAATGTGTATTATAACGTTACATTCAAATCTTTTAGATATTTGGAGGTAACGAAGCAGCTCAAGTGAATGAAACGTCTGAAAGCTGATGTAAGTCCTGCATCGAACGGTTGTTACATTTAATACACCCAGCCGTACGTCAGTGAATCAATGTTAATTCGCCAATGTGAAACTAAGACTACATGCCCTTAGTAAGTAATGTTATAATTTAGTTAGCGTTAATGTGTTATGTTACACAATGTCCCAAGCGCCATGCTCCTTGTGTTTGATTCTGAAAAACGTACCGATTTTTATTAAGAACAATTTTTATGCTTATATGTAATCAGGTACGTTCATAATCTGCCAAACAATGAGGTGGGAGGCTGTATCTCGAACGTCATCGGCATGCTCTTCTAATGAGAAAAAATAGGGAGGAATATAATATTGTGTGTACATTTAAAATGGTCTTTCTACTAAGATGTATGTATTGTGACTATGAATTTGAAAGCATTAATTTAAGCATTAATCAATGGTTATTTAAGCGTCATTTTAGTAGAAAAACTGGTTTCTAATTAATAAGCATGGAAGTCTATAGGCGGTCTCAATAAAATAGGTAGTCAGACCTAAACGTAAAGTGAATGAAAATACAGATCTAAAACATGTTCCTTATCAGAATTAAATGTGTATTATAAGTATTATAAATCAAAAAACAGACTATTTGCGGAGGTAAGTGATTATACTAAAACATTTGTACAAAATAAATGAAATCGTTTACGTTGACCGCCTATTTCATGGGATCGTTACGTTTTATTATCTAAATATCAAATATATTCTCTGTACTTAGTATCGATTCACGGTCACTCAGAACTGATATAGACAATAGGAAGCGCTTTATATTATTCAAGTGAGGTAAGCAATTTCTTGTAAACTGTTGCATATAGCTAATGCCTTGAATAGGTTGTGTAAGTATTGTAAATTGTTTTTAGGTTTCATGGAAGTAACTAACGTCCTAAAATTATTTTACCACCGGTAGATTCGCCAATATTGTTTCGACAAACATTTTTTTAACAACATGTTGTACCAAAATGAGTTATTACATAAATATTGTTTAGTATTTTGACGAGCAAACTTATAATATTAAATAAAATCATATAATATTGTAACATTAAAAAAGTTCCATTACATATTTTTAGAAAAGGGCAGAGGTAGATCAAACTGTACCTTATTGCAAATTTTTGTCTTTTGTTTTCAAAGTTCGTATATTTTATGTAAAATTAAAATTAAAACATTTTTAACGCGTATCGTCGTAAGGTATGGATTAGATTTTTAGACGAAGAAGTATAAGTAACAATGGTAAATGACTTAAGATTTCACTCTAAAACGTTTTATAAAATTGTAATTATTAACCTTGCAGCCGAGTTTCCGAAAGGGAGTCCTGAGTGAGGGCGCACTGCGTTGGCGGAATATATTTATATGACTTTCAAACAACTGCCTGTAGAAACATAATATGGTTTTGCTTATTTTAAATACTGAAATATTATAATGACTATATTGTCTCTATATACTTTCATCTCTTTATATAAATAACATTAAAGAAATGTCTCGCTTGTTTGAAACTGTCCAGTGTATTCCGTCGACACCACCGTTACTCAGAACGTTAACAAGGCATCAATAAGGGGCGGAGGTACGGGGTTGGTATACCAAGCTATGACTTTAGCTAAGCGTCCGCAGGTCGGTATCGTACGCATCGGACGAACGATTGAACGGATCATAATATATGTATTTTTTTATACATTAGCAAGTCCTAAGTCAAAATTAGCGCAAAAAAAATTTGTAGTTAGGTAAAAGATCCCTAGTCAATGATCTCCTTTAAAATGTAAATACATAATTATAAGATTAGGTTTATATTGCTTTATAAGATACGATGGGGTTGACGTATCCAAGCGGATAAAAACCCGCTTAAAAAATATATATTTACAAGTGCCACTGAGTACGGGTCGTACATTCTATTCAAAGAACGCATCCGATGCGCACGACCCCAACCTGCGGTCGCTTAGCATAACCGTCGCGTTTCCTACCGAAAGTCGGCAGTGGTCAAAGTCGCATCGCACTCACCTATTCTAAAGTCGATGTACCCCTCGCCGCCGGATATGACGAGCGTGGGCGGCGCGTTCGGCGCGTGCTCGGGCGAGTCCGGCGTGCGCGGCGAGCCCGCGCCCGGCACCGCCACGAAGAACGTGACCGCGTCGCGGTGCCCGTGGAAGCTGAGCTGCGCGTGCGCCATCGAACACCACGGGATCACGCCCGTCGGACTCAGCGATCTATTTATGTCCCTGTATATTGGGGAACGAAATTTAACGTAAACATTTTGCGTAGTTAACACTGAAATTATATTAAAGTCGTACTGTACCTTACATACTTTGATTCGGCAACATGAACCCACAGATTGAAAGAGCTCTCATTAATATAAGACCGATAAATTTAAGTGCACCCTTCAACAATTTAGGCAATAAATTCAAAACGTAAATTATACCTATGCTATAAAAAAATACTGTTTCGATAGTAGTTAAGAAACTCATTAACAGAAGTAATAATAGCATTAATATTAACAAATGAACATATTTCATAAGCATAAAATATGAACGGATTTGGATACATCCGTTCATACTTTATTAATGGAAAATCATAAATGTCTATATCCATTGCAAATATTCCCAACATTGAGTCCGAGGCGAGATCTCGAATCCATCTTGTCCATAGACTACAGAAGATCGCGTTACCTCTGGTTCTCGGAGAGCGGCACGGATATGACGACGCCATTGCTGGTGCCGATCCACAGCCGGCCGGAACTGATGAGCAGCGCGGTGATCCGCACGAGCGAGAAGCCCAGCTTGCCCGCGCCCAGCATCTTGCTCACGTACGGCTCGATGTCCACGTCCTTCAGGTGCTGATACGTGTGCGCGTGGTACAGGCGCAGCGTAGAATCCATCTTGATCGTCACCTTATAATTCATTTTAATCATTAGATTATTGTGAATCAAATTAAGAAAGTGGAAGTCTCTCGTTTCGGAGGCCAAAGCTTGCTTTATGTCACTAAGCTTGCAGAGTAAGGTTTTTTTAACAGTTAGACCGGCCACACACATGCTGAATTTTCAGAATCTGAATTAAGATTCTTGATTTAGAAAGGCCAGTATACCATACAATATTGGCTTGCTCCACACACATACTGAATTCAGAAAGACATTCAGCATGTGTGAGGCCTTATTAATAAACTTTATTAATTTTACAACCGGTTTCGAACAATCATCATCAGGTGGTTCCTGATGTAAAATGCATTTCCACCAAGAAGGGACAATATAATCTATCAAGTATACCATTAGTATAACAGTTGTACTCACCCAGACGCCGTCGCCCTCGCAGGCCATCTGGCGCACCTGGCTCTCCTGGCGCGGGTGCGCCTCCAGCCAGTGCAGCAGCGCGCCCGAGCGCGGCTCGATCACGTACACCTTGTTGCGGTAGCCGCACCACACCGTGCCGCTGCCCACCGCGCTCAAGCACCGCACTACGATATAACACGTTCACGTTACTATACATAAATTGATTTAATGTCTAGCCTAGTGTAGGAAAGTCAGCAATGTCCATAATCTTCTTTGATAATTGTAATAAGTAATTATTTTCCTGAATAAATTCAGTATATCCTTAAATACATTATTTTAAACCACAATACCATAATATTAACTTATGCGCAGATAATACGTAATATGAAAAAATTACTCCCCATTTCAAAAAATGGACATTGTGGTTTTTGAATCTAATAGACTCAATTCATTCGAACGAACACGCGCCCCACTATTTTTCTCAATCATTGACAGTATATGTATGCAAGCCTCCGCTAGCGTGAAATTACATTACAGTAAATAGAGTAATCGACACAAAGTATTGCGATCATAGTACAATATTTCAAAATTCAAAAATTGGGAGGGCGCGTCGTCGTGGATGGCACTTTCTATATATGAGAATCAAACGAAATATGTTTTCATTTCTCCGAACCGATAGATTCGTAGCCTATAATTCTAAATTGTATCACCCGATTTTGTTATCATTTGTTTTTTTGGATTGAATTGAAAATTTTTCTACCCTGCTTATCACTGCCATAATTCTAACGAATCCGACAACACTTGTCAAAAACCGTTTGCGCTGTATGGGCATACCAAATAGACGTAAAAACATACACTCGAAAAACATTACTCCCCTTCTGTCGCAGTCGGATAAAAATCAGTCACCTGAGCACTTAGGATCGCCGAGCACCATGAGACGGTACTGCGAGAAGTCCCACTGCCCGTCCGCGAGCCGCGAGAATATCGCCACCGTGCCGTCCGCCAGCGCCACTATGCAGCGCGACCAGCACGCCACGATCGACAGGATAGCGTCGTTTAGTTTTACCCTAAAAGTATTCATCGTCAATTAGTTCGAGGACCTATCCTAAATTATTAGGAATATCAAAAATGATAGGCTGTTTATGAAGAAAATATCAATAGAATTTCGAATCTAGTATTTAAAAGCGTAATTTTGCAAAAAAAATCACGCATTTATTTAGCCATAGTGGTTTCTAATAAAAATAACTTTTTGGTAAATAATGTCAAAATAAAAATTTTGAGGTAGTAGTATAATGTTTGGCATGGTGATCATCAATGATCCATTAACGTGTTGTTATGTAGAGTATTAATTATGGGAAATTGGGAGAGGAGGAGAACAGGATGGGAGAGAAATAGAGGTGGGAATAAAGGCCGCCGGCCCCCCGCTCACCGTACGATACAGTACAATACTGATTCACACCGGTGCGAGGCTGGCCTAATCTTGAAGCGATCGGCTCCCATTGTTATTGCTGAATATGTTATGCAACAGGATTACCTTCTGTCGCCTGTTACGACACCTACGAGTGGGTACGGCAAATGGACATAAAAGGAGTCCAATACATACCTGACTAAGCACTTGCTATAGTCGGACACGGCGGAGTGCACGTAGAGGTTCCCGCTCTTAGTGCCCAGCCACATAGTGGGCGTCGCCGTAGTGATGCGCTCCTGCGGCACGTCCCGGCTCTCCGCGTTGGACTGCTCCTGGGCGAACGCGTCCACGCCCGGCTCTGGAGAAGTTCGTCTTTCTGTATCTATACAGTTGATAAGAATAGCTTCAAGAAAATTTTGATCTCTAACTAGCTGACTTGACGATATTCGTGCCGCCATTTCTGATTGTGAGTTAGCCTATGACTATTTGTACTATTTACTTTAATTTTTTTTTAGTATTTTCTCACATTTTAAAAATTCACCGAACGCGAACGTCCACAGACATTTAAAGTCAAGATTAGCCACAATAGTCCAGCCATTCTTGAGTTTTAGCGAAATTTTTGTATAATATGTTCTTCATCTGATACGACACAAATTATAACATCCCGATTGATGACGGTCGATCAGTGAAAAAGTTGTAAACCATTTGATTGATCCCCAATTTTGCAATAAGTATGAGAGAAAATATAAAAAAAAAACAAATAATACATAAAACACTATACTTATAATGTAATGAATTACTTACTATTAATAGGCGTAGAGCTGAGAGGGGGACTTTCAGCGGCAATAGTGTCGGCATCCTCTATGTTGTCTATGACTGATTCCTTCGGCGGTTGGTCGTTGGTAGGCGCCGGTGTTTCCTTCGCTGGAGAACTAGGCGGTGTTAGAATAGTTGCTTGAACCTGAGTACATAACAAGAAAACCCATTTATCTATAATCTATAATAATATTATAAAGAGAAAAGATATGATAAAGATATTTTGTTTGGGCTCCGAAACTACTCGACAAATTTTGTATAGGATAGTTTTTTTCCCGAAAATCCTACGGGAACGGGAGATATACGCGAGTGAAACCGGAGTACACCTAGTAATCTATACATATAATAAAAAGGAACAAATTAAAATTCTGTACATTAAATATATTTAAAAAAAATATTAGCGGGCTGTTACTACATCGATATATAATCCAAAAATATGGTTAGATTTTTTTTGTTTGTCTGTCTGTATGCTTGTGCGTACATCACAACGATGACTCCGATTGGAATGCGGTTCTCACCAATATATAAAATACCGGGGTATAAAAATCTTTCCACACGCCTTTTGCACCCCTAGCAGAATGTGATTCATTTATAATACTAACTTAATTTATGTTAGAGCAAACAGAGCTGTAATTAGTGGATTTAAATCTTGTAATATTAATATTATAACATACCATACGTGTGCTACCAACAATGACTTCTTTGCCACCATTTTCTCCAGAACTGCTGCTAGTGGCTGTTAATGGTAAGCCATTATTCTGACTCTCAGTCGAGTCGCTCTTGCTCACACAGAATAACGATCCCTGTTAAAGAACCATTATGTTGTAATAACTTGTTTTATATTATACGCGTACAATACTTTCGTTTTACAATTTTTCCACGTGACATGATATACAAGGCTAGTTACTGTTATTTTAAAATACATTATTTTTAAGAGCTATTGATCTATTTGTAAAAAAATGACTCCTAATTGTTTATTTATCAGTCAACGCGTGAACGCATGAAATAATTACGCTTATTCTTTCTATTGTACTACATAGTCAAGACAAGGTTTCATGAAAAATATAAATACTAGGCAAGCGACAAATTACTAGCACGCGTGCATATCTAGGGCCGGTAATGTACACTAATATTATGAATAGGAAAACTTTGTTACTTTGTTTATTTGGTTGTAATGAATACCACCGTTCGAAAGCTACATTATCCATGAGTAACATAAGCTATATATATAACATAATGCTACAGGATCGAAGCCGCGCAGATATTTCATAAAATTGTATAAAAAATATTATTTTTTTCCACAATACTATTGTTTGTGATGTATATAATAAAACAGTAAACTCACAGAATGTCTTTTAGTTTCGTTCTCCGTCATCCGCTCCTCATATTCCAGGTGGTCCTCATCCACGGCACCGGGCACGGAAGCCACGCACAGAATATGCTTATCACTCACCGTGAACGATTCTATCACTTCTGCGGGCTTGTTCGCATCGATTATCTGTAAATTCATATAAAGTGAATATACATGTAATATTCTAAATTGTTTTCTTTGTAATATTTGCTATTTGTGCTATTTGTTCTAGTGTAATGTAGTGCTAAATAAAAATAGTGATAGTGAACTATTTCTCCAAAGCACGTGAACAAAGTGACTTCCCTTTAACAGACACTAAGTAAGTGACAGTGGACACTATCTTAGAATAAGTTAATTAGAAATTTAGGTTAGATAAAAATTACTTATTAGTCTTGTAGGCTAGATTGTAATTAGCTTAAGGTACTATTTTTTTTTACACTTAGAACCTTAATTAAAAAAAAAATATATTTGCAAGAAAAAGTATAATAAATAAATACATGTTGACCCCTGAATAATGTTAGCCCTTATGGCCAATATCAACAGGAGACATTATAGTGTATAGGAATACACGCGAACATAGGTGTTATTTTTTTAAGGCATAGCTAGGAAAGGAGCATGTGGGTCACGTGATGGTAAGTAATTACCACCGCCCGTAGCACCTGTAACACCGAGAGTGCCACAGGTACTTTGCCGACCTTTAATGAACATTTTAACTCTCCTGAAGGCCCCCTTTTTCCCTCTCTTATCGAAACACAGATTGAAAGAAAGAAAGAAAGAAAGAAAAACAGATTGGATAATTTATCACATTTGTTAAGCTAAATACGGGTTTTAGACCAATAGACACTTGAGTTTCTCATTTATATTATATCATAGAACAGTTTTAAATATGAATATCATATTTCCCACTAATATTCACAATGTGAAAGTTTGGATGTTTGTATGACAATCACGCTGCAACCACTGAATAGATTTTGAATGAAATTTCGTATACAGATAGGGTATTAGCTAGATAGGATTAGGTGAGAAGTTAGTATCATTATAATTAACTAACAAGAAAATTAGAACAACAATGAGCTTACCATAACTATACCCTTAGTTTGCGTGCTGGAACAGATCCAAACTAGGGAAGACATGTTCTGGTCAGAGGCCTCGCTGATGTGAGCCGAATGCAATTCGGAGCTTATTTGTTCTATTTCTGGCGTGCTAGCTGATTGCGCCTTACTCATTTCGTACGCTGTAACATTTAAATTATCTTATTTATATTGTAAGTACATTCGATATTCGATACATTCTATCTCTGGCGTGCTAGCTGATTGCGCCTTACTCATTTCGTACGCTGTAACATTTAAATTATCTTATTTATATTGTAAGTACATTCGACATTGTCAAAATAAAATGTGAGACAACTAAGCACAAGTTATCATACCAAATAAATAATATTTTATCATTATATCAACAACAGATTTACGGTTTGAATTCTTATATGGTTGAGGAATTGTTTATGGTATTTAAACTAAAAAATAACTGTGTTTACCTAAACACATAGTCACGCTGTCTCCTATATTACGTCCATCAACGGTTTTCCCACCGTTAAGGTTAACTGATGCAGCGCAAAGTAGCGTCATGCGAGGCTCCGCTTCGGCTATTGGTCTGAAAATTACAATGCTATTAATATAGATTTCTAGATCTCTACGTTAAAGAAGAATTATTCTGGTCTCATATGTGAGGCAAAAAGCAAGCCAAAATTGTAATTCATGAAACGTAAACAAAAAACGTAACGGTAAGAAATAACTTAACGAAAAATTCATTAATTTTTCACTATGCAATTATATCATTTTTTTTGAGAACAGTTGTGTAGATTTCATACATTCGCACTTGAAGCAATATAGAAATGATTGATTTAATACTAAACCTGCAAAATATTGGTACTGGGACCGGCACCCCTCCAGAAGATAAGGAGACATTTGGACCTTTTTGCCCTTGACCACTTTTCCCGGGTAAACTCCAGCCGTATGCTTGCGTGCGTCCATCTTCTTTACGCACGTGTGCACGTACCTATATATTTAATAAATTTTAAATTACCTTTAAATGATTATTATTAGTCACACAGGAATTATTGATAAATTAAATGAACACAATTGTATGTTTATATTGTTTTATAAATATTTATTTATTAAATCAAATTAACAATGGTAGATATTTTGTATGTTGTAAAATTAGTAGACCGTTTACGTGGCATGAGGTAAAAATTTTCTATCCCAATAAAATTTATAATTTATAAGTTGTGAATACAATAAATTGTGACCAGAAAAACCCATGTTCCACTCGCTGGGGGTTAGTTAAATCTAAATCAACATTTTTTTTATTAATAGGCAAATATATCAGTATTAGTAGTAAAAGATCATTTTCTATGCCCTGTCAGGGTGAGACATTTTTTGATCTCCAATCCAACCAAACATTTCAAATGAGAGGTGATAGTTGTTGATTTTTTTATGGGTCAATTCGCATTTGAAATGTTTGGTCTTATTTAGCAATATAACAACAATAACAAAGTTTTAATAAGAGCAGTGCCCATTTTATATGTAATTTATCATACGACATTAAAACTAGTAATCGTTTCATCATTACTTTTGTCACTAAGAAAAAAAGCTTCTTATTTTGTGACTAGCTAGCTCCTTGTCCCTATGTCCTTTTTAGGGTTTCAAAGAATCTCTGTACAAATTTAATTAAAATCAGTCCTGTAGTTCCGCAACCTATTTGATTCAAACAAACAAAGAATTAAATGTTTCCTCTTTATAATGTGAGTGTATATTATGACTATAATGAGGAATATTCGACGTGAGTCAATTCAAATTACCTGCCGGCACTGTTCGCTTCTCTCCTGGCGCCTGTGGTGGTGGTCCGACAGCTGCGTCTCGAGGAAGTCGCCCTGCGTGCGCGAGTGCCGCAGCGGCGGCTGCGGCGCCGCGACCGCCTTCAGGTGCGGCGTCGACACCGGCCGGCCGTGCGGGCGGTCCGTGCTGGAACAATGTAAACGCGCCTTTACTAAATGTTTCATGTATATAAGAATGGAGAATGTTACTAGGTATGCCAAATAGGTTGAAAATTTGTTACAGTATAGCTTGTACCTATACAAATACACTGTTTTTTGTTGCAGTCAAAAATACCAAGTAGTTTTCATTTTATAAGCTTTTAAACTTTCGAGTTCCGCTAAAGTCACGTGACCGCTTGTGACGTCACAAAACAGACGCCGCGCGGGCCGCGCTACTTCGCAGCAACTATAGTACGTGTGGGGAGCGCTATAGCGAGCGCATGAGCTGTCTGTTTTATGACGTCACACCGCCGCAATCGCCGCGTCGGGCGGTTTCGATTTGTTTTGCTTATAAATCAAAAACTAATTGACGTAACAAAATAATTTTTTCAACAGTATTTTTTAGTTTAAAAAAACAATATGAAAAGCTAAAAATCAAAATTTGTTAACATTCTTCATTATCATACACTAGCTGCTTCGCGCGGCGACCCTTGTATTATAATGTTATACAGGGTGTGGCGTTATGAGTGGATGATATGATATGAAGATAAAGGACGTTAGGAAGGTTCAGAGAAATATATTTTATATTCGGTTAAAGTCTCTCGGATTTGGAGATATCGCTATGGGAATCTCAATGAAACAAGTTTTTAGTTAATTTGGCACTCTGGTGACCATATTCTTTTTTTAAGGAAATTATTGTTTGTATAGATTAGTTATTAATTGCATACAATCACTACATAGAATAAGCTATAAACCGTCGCTTAGATCTTCAAAATTGCACAAAAAAATTTATGAGGCTTTTATTTTAATAGAGTGCTTCTATTTATATGTACAAATGATGCATAATAAAGTAGTTTTATGCACCAGTTTGAAGACGGCGCAGGTTATAAATAACGTAATGTCACCCAGATTTTGATCTGTTTATACATTTGATATATTCTTATGAATTGTGATTTGTTCCAGTTATATCATCAATATTACAAAATATTGAAGAAGTTGTATAGATGTTTTCTTCTCAACTACGCAAAAGTAGCCAGAGAGGTTTGGATAAAATTTAGTGTAAACATAGTTCATGGTCTGAATCATCACTTGAGTTTTTACTCCGATACTACTTTGCAGGTGGAAGTGAATGCTTTTTTCGTATTGAAGAATATTTTATGATACAATTTATGAAGATAAATTACTGTGACCTTTTATTATCTTTGACCAACAGGTCGAAGTAACAAAGCGTGACCTTGAATAACACGTCTAGGTTAAGCTTTGACTCATGCAGATAAATATGTAAAATATGCATAGTAAATGCATCCGTGTGTTCGATTCCGATCTGTAGACGCTTAGCTTAACTATAATTAAATATGACTTGGGGGACGTGTTTGAATTGCCACTCTGTTGCACCAATAAAAAAATTTATTTCTATAAAATTTAGATAATTCTACTATGTTATATTAAGTCGCATAACTTTGGCACACCTTAAATATATTTATATACATTCGCTCATGCAGAAAATAGAAATTGTCTTTTCATTAATTCTTATTGAGTAGTTTTTCTAATCATTCTCCAATTGATCCAGTACACTTTGTGTTTGATAATAACAAACATTTGATATACACGGACAAACAAATTTTTATTTATTAATATAAAATTTTCAGATTTTGATCCATTCCTACTAAACTGTTTTAATGTATGTTGTGCAGTAGCTTTGCTGTTTAGTTATTTATTTTGTTGATTAATATTTAGTAGGTTTAGATGATCTCTATGAAGAACTTAGAAATTTGGTTTTAATCTGCTGGTTCCATAGTTTTTGAGGTTTAAAAGTTGGTACATGATCAAATTATAACATTAGAATTTACATGCTGTAACAATTCTATATAATGATAAATATTGCATCTCGTAGTTTTTATTAATCATAAAACAATTGCTAATTGATGCTGTGGTTTCGCATGCAATGCCATATTTACAAATATTACTATCGCAGTGCAGAGCAAAAGCAAACAAATGATGTATTTAATTTGTCATCCTTTATGAATTATTTAGTAAACTATAAAATAAGCTGTATGTAAAATGAATGTATGGATGTTTCTATTTGCCTATTAGCATTATATATGTTCTCTTATGTATATTTAATATTTATTACTTTCCTTCCTCTCACTATTTTTAATAAAATCATATTTGCATTGATAGTCATTACTATAATTTCGTTTGACTAATCTAACATGATCAAAATAAGCTATATCAGTGTTACACTAATATGTATGTTTAGTGTAAAAGTGTTATTACCTAAAAAGTTTGCTGAAAAAATTCCAAATCATACTATGCTTGCTCTTCTTGTCCATAGACTCGACGCGGCTCGCACGCATCATCTCCGACCAACGGACGGCATCTTGCAACTCCATGAAACGTTCCTATAAAATAAAATATTCATTTTAATAAAAAAATTGCTCACTTAAGAATGTGAATTATTATGAGTGAAAGAGTGAATTTATTTTATAGCAAAATGTCAAAAAAGACTTGACATGTTATTAATTTTTTATATTACTATACTATTTCTTACTGTACTACTATTATGCTTACAGATTTGAAAAGGGCAAAGAATACAGTAGCAGTGGGACACAACGGGTTCATTAAATAAGTAAGAATATATTAATTTAGCGATACGAGACATCGTTTTAATTATAATGTTTGTGTAGAGTCGAATATTCTTATCCATTACGTCTTTTTACTAAAAGTATCTAGAGATATAACAAAGTACTGATATAAAGCCAGAGATTATGTCATTTAACTAAACTAAATCTAGTAACATGAAGAATACTGATTATGAATAAAGCAATAAATAAGTTTTAATTAGAAATAATGTTTATGGGCGCCTTGAATTGCACAAAACATTTAAGTGTGTTAATATTTATGTCGTTTTGTGTAAATATTTAAGTCGCATTATATTTAATTTGATTTACCTTATATTGATTACGTTCCATGAGAACCCTGGCCATTTCGACGCGCGTGAACTTCCTCCGCTGCGCCATAGGCACGTCGGCTTCATCCTCGTTGTCACCACCGCCAGCGTTGGAGCTCATCGTCTCCTGAAAAACACCATACATTTCACTTACGAACATTATTTTGACGGGAATATATCTTTAAAATTGCCGTCATGGACGGAGGCAATATAAATAACCTAATGACAACAAAATCTGGTGACACAATTTGACATTGTAGTTCCGTATTTAGCGGCTTCATAGAAAATTAAATTAGACCACAGGATAGCAAAATTATACAAGAACTAGCTGATCCGGCGAACTTCATACCGCCATTTTTGAACGTAACGTATTTGATAGACATATTATATTCGCATGTAAAAAATATAACTAGTTTTTTTTTTTATATTCTATTCACAAATTCTTCATATTTCCTCACCGTTTAAACCTTCAATGGACTACCACGAATATTTCAAAACTAAAATTCTCGATTTTTTGCGAGACTAACGAACGGAAATTGATTTAATTTTTTTATAAAAATCCTGGAATTTCGTATTTCCAATTTGCTTACAGACATATCTAGTTCCTTCGTGGTATTGAGTGTACATACCTTTAAATGTTTAAGCTCCTCCTCTAGCTGAGTGACGCGGTCTTTCAGCTTCTCCCGAGACGCGTTAAGGTTCGCAACCTCCTCTCTCAATATCTCTTGCTCACCAGTAAGCTCATCCACTTTTACTATTAAATCGTCCTTCACAACATTCAATGCGTTTCTGTAAATCGAAATTAATATAATTATCATCAAAAAATAAATTCATTAATAATTTTCGCGTCAAATTTTATCGTAATGATCCAATTATACAAAATCATCATTAATTGTAGTCTATGAAGTATGAACTCTTAAGAGTTTAAATGCAGATCCTTTCAAAAGTTTTTGCATGAAAATGGCACAAACATACATACCTACTTCTATTTAAACAGTCTCGAATTTATAATACTCGTAAGAGGATTTTATCGACGTATAAACATATATTATATACAAATCATTCATAGGCAATTATTCATGCTATCTCGTTAACTATAAATGAAATAATAAATTACTTTAAGTTATGAGCTCAGTAAACAAGATGACTTATTTAACATATGTATCTTATCATTTGCAAACTTACTTGGTGGCCAATAGTTCGTTGTTCTCCAGGATAAGATTCTCGACTTCCTTCCCCATTCCTGTTGAATAAATTGCTTTAAATATATATGTTTAAGAGAAGAGTGAATTTTCCTCAGTTATTGTCGAATTCTGATATTAAAACTGTTTATAACAACTTTGGTATATTTATTGTAACCAAATGGATAGTTTAAACTTTTCTTAAAACGTATAAGATACCTCTTTTATTTATATTTATACGATAATATTGTGCAAAGAAAGAAAAATGAATTAAACCAAACAATTTTAGCTATAAGCTGAATTCTTTGGGTATGTTTGATGAATAATAATAAGTTGATTAACAATAGTAATTCAACTACAATAAAGCGGTGAATTAATAATGACAATAAATAAATTAATAATCTAAAATTATTAGATACGTGTAAAAGCTTGATAAGAAAGCTTTATGAGGAAAGAGCAAAGTATTTAAGGTCCTTTTAAACATACCTACACTATATTAGACGGAATTGCTTTCGATTATCTAATAAAAGCATTACTCAACCTAATAAATCATGTTTTTGGTGTTAATCGCGTTAGTATATGTATCCCAAATATTACATAAACAATATTACTCACCAAAATAATTATCGTTAACTGCAATGGGTTGTTGTAACGCATTGTTAGAACGCATGGAAATAGAACAAACAGCATTAGGTAACATAGCAGCGCAGAACATCTTATTGAAAACAACAAGTTTTAGCAATGCATAATGGATTTTTTTAAATTAAGTATAAAATTAGATTACACGATAAAAGACAAATAAGAAGCTAAGCAATAAACTCATGTTTAGTCACATCATGACCTTTTATTTTCCAGTTTTTGATGTGAAACATGAATTAAATATTGAATATCAAATTTAGGCCCCACATTCATTTAAACTGCTTCTTTGAAAATCCTTTAAAATTAACACAATCTCTAGCGTTTCAATGAGATATTTTTTTGTCAAACTACTAATTTAACAAAATAATAAGCATGCAAAACAATGATTTGGAACAATAAATTTATGAAATAAGCAATCACGCAATAATACTTAAATTACATATAATGTGATAATTGGCTTAATGAGTAATGGGCAATTAAATATGATTTATAAAGACATGCATTACCTGACGACGCGTATTCTCCGGGGTGGACCCAGCTGCCTAATGTACACAAAATAAACTTGCTTTAATAAATTTCTATAAACTATATTTCATTTTAATGCACATTGTTTAATTTGCTTTAATTTTCCATTTAATTTGCTTTATATAATATTCAACAGGTATCTTAATGCACTAATAATATGTAGTCATATTTACAAAAATATTTATCTTAATTGACTTGTTAATCATAAGTCAATGTAAGTCATGAACTTAGGCAGTGGGTTCTTTTCATGATGGAGATATCTGCTCCCCTCACTAAAAGGGGTTTTACAATGAAGAACTGCCAACTGTGAAGCAAGCGCTATACAAATTGGTATTTAGCTTGTTTAGCATTAAAAATACGTACAAACCTTTTGTAAAAATCAACACTCAAGGGGGGAAACAGATGAATCTACTTTCGCGTGTGAGATAAAAAATAACAAAGCATATACTACATATTAATATTTATAAGATTATCGTTTCTAACGGTAATTACTTACAATATAGAATAGTTTATTGCAGAGGTCGGCATTCGGCAACGTTTTTAATGTAAAGAGTGAAATACTTGAATACATGGCGAGCGCCAACTATTTTTTGACCTAACTAATAGGTGTATATAAAATTTCATATTTATAAAAATGTTAATTTCTGGTGAATTACAACGAAACAATATTTCTAGATGGCACAGATACAATTTACGTTTTGAATTTCTTTACATTACCAATACTTTAAGGGCTAACTAAAATTTACTTAAGGGCGTAGCGGTACCGCGTTGCCGACCTCAGCTTTATATATTCTTTAATAAAACCTTAAGGGCGTCGCGTTGCCGACCTCTGCTTAATATTTTTTTCTATAGGTATTATTTACCTGTAATATCGGCGGAGTCGTCTCCGTCGGCCATGCTGGCGTCGGTGTCGTGGAAGGCGAGCTCTTGGTACAGGGTGTTGCCGCATCGCTTCTCGCTCTTTGTTTGCGACTTTCCAGTATTCGGCGTCGGCTGAGTTACCGGCGACGTTGCCTACGAACACACAATTGAAATCATTAATTAATTTGATAAACTTTGCACCACTAGTATTATAATCCATATTTTATTGAAGTATCGCTGCAATAACCTTTGTAAAAAATTAATAGACACTGCAGCGATATAACTTTGTTCAATAATTATTAAATATCACGTGTGTTAAAAATAATAATCATTCGTTATTATTTTAATTTTATGAGTCGTAAAAATAATAACAACTCTTTGATTGCACCGTTACGACAAGATTAATTTAAATTTAGAAAATTGTCCTGTCCCTTGTCAACTGTCAATATTATCAGCCAACGTGTAAATAAAATGCAATGTTTCGTTTATAATTTCGGTTATGTTTTAATTGTTTTATTAGTGGTAATGTGTAAGGAAGTGGATTCTTTAAAGTGCTACCAGTGTTCGACTACATACAATCTAGAATGTCTGTCGAATAATTTAAATAGAAGATACTTGAGAAATTGCAATATGAGCAGGAGTGGGCCGGAGCCTGTGTGTCGTTTACTCCAACAAGTACAATATTTCACTACAGACCAAGATGTGACGGTGATACGAGAATGTGCCTACATCTATACTGAACCACTCAAATGTATTCAGTCCAAATTCAGTAATTTACATTATTCTTCTTCTTGCGAGTGCAGGGAAGATGGTTGCAATCGCGCTACGATATTAAATAAGAATCTATTTCTGTATATTATGTTAATATGGATTATTCTAATAAAGTAATTTAAACGTTTGTGTATTATTAATATTAAAATATGGTTAAGTATATATTGCCGGGGTCAAGCCACCACCGTTTTCGAAATAAGTTACCACATAATGTCTATTAAAATTAATTAAAATCTGAAATAAAGCTAAGAATTTAACGTGAGTTTTACCGTTGTTGTTGATACAAAAAAGCCAAATTAAATGGTATACGTCGTAATACTAAAACGATAATACACTTAGAGTAGCCCTCTAATGAGAGAAAAAAGGAACGATATTAAAGTATTTCTTAAAGTAAAGAATCAACATTAATGTTTTTAATACCCTCACCTGGCTCTGCTGCGTGATTGGATCAGTTTGATGAGCTCTCTCTACAGTTTTTACAGCCGCAAGCTCACATCCTGTGAAAATTAAAACATATTTATTGCACCTGCTTCTTTGTAGCAATTTAGGTAAGAAAATATTTACTTATTAGTCTTGTAGGCTAGATTGTAATTAGATTATGGTACTAAGTTATTTTTGGGACCCTAATTAATCAAGAAAAAAACCTGCTTATTTTTAATCTCTAATCTCAACGTCTCGAAGTTCCACATTAGTTATCTACTTTTACATAGAATAACAAACTAAAACTATGTTCAGAGATAATTTAGTATTGTCATACTTCAAATCGGTCCAGTAGTTTGCAAACAAATAATATAATCCTTTCCTGTTTACAATATAAATAGTAACATGAAACATAATTATGTATACCTTAAAATTGGACCGTAAATAAGGCAAAGTAATGAACAGGTCAAGTTTGAGTTAATGCATACCATGAGTTTTCGATAAGGCTTCCCTGCCCGAGTGATCCTATTTAACGCCATCATTTGATACGTCGTGTCATTAGGTAGCCCCGCTTTTTAACCGACTTCCCAAAAAAACGTGGTGGTTATCAATTCGGACATATTTTTTTGCAAAGATTAATAAAATCGAATAATTACAACAGTTTAAATAATGTTTAGAAAATAATGCACCAATATTATAATAATTCTTATAATATTGTAAGAAACTAATAGAGGGGCTTTGTATAATTAGGTCAAATGTAATAGAAATGTACTGTGATTCTACACAACTGGCCAATTATATAACTAGTCAGTTAACAACAAATCACAGCTAGTCATAAAGACTATTAGCAAAGTGAGGGTAGTTGGGTCGTGACGTCAATAAGACGTTCGAGCACCAGGCGCAATCGGTACCAATGCGCCCAGATACTGAACGCGCTTACTCTTTTATAGGACTTTGATGACAGCTAACAACTGACAAGTGACATTTGAATAGAAAGATGACATTCAAAACTTGTTAAAACATGAAATCACAAAATGTTTCCGACACGGCCATACTGACAATTCGTGCGTCCTCGTACGACTTCTCTTTTAAATTTAAAACAAATACGCATTTCGTTCATCTCCAGAAAGAAACACAACTTCCACCATGACCAGGCCTCTTCCCTGACATATGGAACACAACCATACTCTTGCGCATGGGCCTCCTTGCCACATCA